>PYAF01005373.1:407735-440169 GCA_007407185.1 Glycine tomentella | reverse complement strand
CGTTATTTAATCATAATCCCTTAAAAAGATTGACAATTAATATTATTAATCATGACCAAAATGTACACACGTTATCTTAAAAATATTTTTTACAATAAATTATTTATATTAAATTTTAAAAGGATAAAAAAAATAAACATTAATATAATATAAACCCGTGTAACTTACAAATATTACATCTAGCATATATTAGTACTAAGAATGTAATTTTATATAAATATCTACTGACTTTGCTGTAACTAATACTAATCCCTACTCTTAGAAACTAATTAATCACTTTTAGTAAAATCATCCATCCTAATCACGTTATTATCATCAACAGGCTCAAATTCTAAAACTTACAAAATCCACAAGATCATGGTAATGTTGGTTTCTATGATTTCTACTTTACAGTTGATGTTAGCCCCGCATAATGATTACGCAAATGCTCACTTAATTATCTCCAAGATCAAAAGAGTCCACAAAACAAGTATATTGTTACAGGAAGAGATGAAAATGTAATGCATGCTAGAAACTTGATTCATTATTTTCCGATTAGTTTTGTAGCACATACTAATTCCTGTTGGGGTGTCAAAATAGTTGAAATTAGTCTAACATTCATACCATCTCTCCGGTAACAATCCAATATCAATCTCATATGATCCATATCAATTTTGGTTTTTGGCTACAATCCCCTTATATTCATCCTTAAAAATTTGCATGCTACAACCAGCTACTCAATGTACTTCCACAAACCAAGCCAAGTTGAATTGTCAGCAATAACAACAAACTGGCAGACGGATTTCTCAATAGCTGTCAAGGACAAAGTAAATTGCTCCGGTCGTCGTTACTAAGATCCTCGCCCAAAACTTTTCCCCAAATCCGCAGGTTCTAAATGGAAAAACAAAAAACAAAAATACTGAACCTGAGACTTGGGATCCAGTTTTTCACATTATTTGACTTTCTTTAATTGTCTTTCCTTCTTTCAACTTTCATCCCTCATGAAACATGGACTGGCTAAGGTGGCCAATGCTGATAGCTGAAAAATGCAGCATCCATAATGGACCAAATATTAAAGACCTGAATTAAGTATTTTAGAATTCTTATGATTCTTCAAGTTTTATATGTATGCATGAAAATATGAATTGCATAACAATTGGACTGTAATAAGAACAGGTAAAAGGTTTTTTTTACCTTCTAGTATAAATCAGAAATTCGAAATTCTTATGATTCTTTAAGTTTCACATGTATGCGTGAAAATATGAATTGCATGCAAACTGGACTATAATAAGAACAAGTATAAGGGATTTTTCCTTCTAATAAAAGAATTTATAGTATATTTTCCAAGGTTGACATGCATAAGATAACCGAAATACTCAGCCAAAACACAAAAAAGCATTGAGCAGTGCCTATAGCCTGATATTATTCACAAACAATCCAATATAATCAAGAGCTTAAGTGAGATATTAGGGGCATTACCGAAGGAAAAGAGCTGAGTGCAAGGTACACACACACACACACACATATATAATGCCTAACATTTGCAACAATGTGCAGAAAATAAGATAATTAAGATTATTATGCAGCAGGGTTATCACCTATAACTTGTGTTGTGAAAAGTATGACCTCACAATCAAAAAAGAAAGACAAATAACAATCCAGTATCTACAGACTGAGAAATCAGCAAATGGTACAGAACAAAACCTTATATCATCTAGGCTACTTGGTTGGACTGTAAGATGGAATGTATGACTCCAGAATTATTTGTGCTGTAGATGGTGCTCTAATCTCAACAATCAAGTAAGTAAACTTCCATTCGTTGTCAGTGCCTTTGAACATTTCCGCAAATACTTTTCCATGTCCATGGGGGCCCCGGATATAAAAATTAACCTGTAACCCAAATTAACATATTTGAGTGTGAATCATATTATCAATATAAATGACACAGCTACTACATAATAAGTAACTTCCACCGTAAATGAAATTTTAAGAATTTGAAAAGGCAGAGTGATAGAACGGAATCAGGACACAGAAGAAAATAGATGAAGAGAAGTGACAGAAATGTGAATTATTCTCTAGTACAATTCTCTGGTAACAGAGCCAGAAATGAATTACAATAATGCTTAAGGTATTCGAGAGACCCTGACCTCCCTCACTCTCTAAGAGTCCAAATGTTTCCAACTTGATAAGGTCCCCCCACCTCCTCTCTGATTCTCTGTACCCTTTTCTTATTTAAAGGCAACATGCCTTATTTCTCTAATTATCCCAGCCTGAGCTAACTAAGAAATAGCAAAGTAACTAACTAACCTATTGTAACCGACTATTAAAAGGGTTACCCGACACACGAGAACAATACAACGATATACCCAATGAAACCCTCCTACACCTTGCCTCTTTTCTCTCCTTTCTTTTTCATCTTTTTCTCCTCCCTCACAACATTTTCTTGAAGTTTTTTGTTTTGTTATCTTATCCCAGGCATTTATCAAAGTTCAAAATAGTTCTTATAGAATGTGTACGCATTGACAAATAAATTTCAGTAAATGCTGATAGATTTACCTCCACATGCTCAACACCTTCCTCATCAGTCCATACCCTGTGAGGAATTCTTTGGCGAGCAGCTCGGTTTCTACTCTCCTGACCATAACCAGTAATTGGAAATCCAATCCTCACCCGTACCTGGTACAAAGCAAATCCATCCCAAGTGAACACAAAAACAGCAAAACAGTATAGAACCAGCCGCTATTAATTCCCCCAAGCAAAGTTAACTTACAAATCATTGTTTGATCTAGAGCTTTGGCATGTGCAAAATTTATTTTATTTTTTGTACAATTCAGCGTTTGCAGTAATTTTGGCATATATTTGGTTTTCTTTGCAAAGTGGAAATTAACGAAAAAGTTCACAGACCTGACCATCATCCTGAATTCTTTTGAGAGCCTTGTTATAGATCTTGTACCTGCCACCAGCTCACAATAATTAAAGAAGTACACATATTTTAACATTATATAACATGTAGCATTTTCCTTATAAAAAAAATAAGGAAGGTGTTTACTCCTTAGGTTGAAAAATAAGCTCTTTGAAAACAGCATATCCGGCAGCAGCAGCGATTCCGAGTCCCGCAAGAATGACAAGACTGTAGGACGCTCCCTCTACAAATGTCACAGGCTTCTGCGGAATGTTATAAGTAGGGGCACTAAAGGGATCTTCAACGTTTGCCACGTCCTTTTTGGCCTACAAAAAACGAATAGATCAAAATAGGTTTTGATTTGGAAGCAGGGCAATTGAATCGATCACTCACGGACCTTATTGGTGGTTTCACCGTCTTCGTTGGATTGGGATGTTTTGGAAGAAACGGGCCTTGATCGTGAGAATAGGAAGGAAGGGGGTGGAGGGACATTGGGGGAGTGGCGGCGAGTGGCGAGAGCGCGCGTTGTTGCATTGTGGGCGCAGGCTGAGAGTGTGCGATGATGGGACAAGATACTGCGGAACATAGCGGAGACTGAGAATCTCTATTCTTCTTCCACCACGGCGTTGAAGAAAGAAAGGAGGAGAGGGGTTTCAAGTTTCAACAGTAACACAACAGCCTTCGCAACGCAAGCAAACACAACCTTACTTCCAAACGGCGCCGCCTCCTGTCTTGTGTTTTCTTTCTTCTACCTAGTAGTTTAGTTTATTTATTTAACCTTTTTCTTACTTTATTTTTACTAGAGTTTTAGTTCATATTATTCATTTTTTTAATATAATATTTTTTTAGAATTTTTTTAAAAAATTTAAAATACATTAGTTATTATTTTTATATATTCTTATTTAATTATTCTCTCTCCAAATATTAATAAAAAAAATAATTAAATAAATAAAGAGATAAGAAACAAATAATTTTTAATAGTATTACAAATAATTAACATATTTAATAAAATTAATAAAATTAATTATTTTTATTAAGAAACGTGAATTAATTAAAATGGTTTTATGATTATAAATAATGGAGTATAATGTATGGAGGATATTTTATTAATGTTTTTAAGATTTTAAAAAAATAGAAGATAATGTAGTTTAATGTTTAAATAAAAGTATTAGTAGGATGAGAAGATACTTTGATTTTCAGATTGTTTACTTATTATAATCTATTCTTAATTACAAAATAGAACTAAATACATCATTTGTTTTCTTCTTATTTTCTTTACTAGACCGTTTTAATAATTTAAATCAAATCCAAACATTTTAACCCATAAAAACAAATTGAGTTGAACTTAGACTCCTTTCAAAATTAAGTTAAAAATATCGAATCAAGTGGATTGTTGGTTAGGTCAGGATGGGTTAACTTACCAACTTTTTTTAAAATAAAATGATAAACAATATATAAAATATATGAATCATAAGTTGACTTACCAAATAAAAATAAAAATATTTGTTTTGTAACCACCATTATTAGAGCCTTTAATCCTAAGTAGAATTTTGAGGTACCCCCAAGTTTCGATTCTTTGAGATGATTATGAGACTAATCCTCGGTCTGGGACTTAATCACACTCCTCATGTCCTCCCCGAGAATGTATTATGTAGGGAATCAAATTCAAGTCTTTCTCCACAAACTCAACGTGTGTAAATTATTTTAGAGACTTTTATCATGAATTAAATAAACGCAGAGTAAAACAAAGAAATAAATACTTCATAAACCATTATGTTTGATAAAATAATTTAACTACGTGATTGGGAGAAAAAATCCCACTAAATATGGCTAATCAAGTTTCTGACATATACTAGTTATTCACAAAGCCACTAAATACTTAACACCAATGTTATGATGACCCAAAAAAATGATATTTAACTAAACAATCCATAAAATATCTAACAAGAGAAAGCATCAACCTATCTTAGTAGGATAAGTGGTTAACCCATCGGATTCAACCACTATGACATCCCTATATAATAATTGGATAAATTATACTTTATTCCTTTGAGGGTGCCCTCAGGAATGTGAATGAAAGGTGTTGTCACATTGAAGAATGTGAATGAGTCATGTCAAACTTTTGTTGCTTTGTTATGATCACAATTACTGTCAAGGAAGGTGATGCTTTGTTGTTATCAAAGCATGAACAATTGTTCACTACTTTAACAAGAATTTGTGTTGGAAGAAAGGGAAAAAGGAAAAAGAACAAAATATAAATTTAATGAAAAGAACTTTATTTGTAAGGAATGGAGTAACAAAGTGTTGCTACGTTGAAGAATGTGAATAAGTCTCACCAAACTTTTGTTACTCCATTATGATCTCAGTTATGTCAATTATAGTGATGCTTTATTGTTATCAAGCATGAATAGTTGTTGACTACTTCAACATAAATTAATGCCAATACAAAGGGAAAAATAGAAAAAGAACAAATAAAACATGAATCAGATGAAAAGAGCAAGTTTATTTGTAAGCAATGGAGTATCAAAGTATTGTCAAATTAAAGAATGTGAATCAACCCTGCTAAACTTTTGTTACTCCATTATGACCTCAATTAATGTCAATGACAGTGATGCTTTATTGTTATCAAGCATGAACAAATTTTTATTTACTTCAACGTTAATTCATACAAAAAGAAAGGAACAAAAAATATAAGAATCTAATGAAAAGAACAACTTTATTTGTAAGGGATGGAGTTGCAAATTGTTGTCACGTTAAAGCATGTGAATGAGTGTCGCCAAACTTTTGTTACTCCATTATGAACTAAATTATTGTCAATGAAAGTGATGTTCTGTTTTTATCAAGCATGAACACTTGTTGATTACTTCAATATGAATTCACGTCCGAAAAAAGGGAGAAAAGGAAACAAAACAAAATAGGAATCTAATAAAAAGAAAATCTTTACATAAAGTAGCAAAGTGTTTGACACATTAAAGAATGTAAATGAGTCTTGTCAAACTTTTTTTGCTCTATTATGACCTCAACCATTGTCAAGGAAATTGATGCTTTGTTATTATTAAGCACGAATGGTTGTTAACTACAACAAGAATTCACGTAAAAAAAAAGGAGAAAACAAAATGAACAAAATAGGAATGCACCTAAGAATCTTAATGTTATTATTTTTAATTCATATACATGAACAAACTAAAATACTAATCATATAAAATAAACATTTATTATATACATGCACAAAATGAACAACATTAAATCATTATTAATTTAGTTCCAATATAATTCATATATTTAAAAATATTTATACTTATTATTTTTAATCATATAAAATAAACATTTATTATATACATGCACAAATTAAAATACTAATTATACTTGTAACTTTCAATAAAACATGAAATAAAAAATTCTTATTATAAGATATAGTTTTATAATATTTTGCCCCTTTTTTTTTATAAAATTTTATTTCAATGGTATTGTGCATCAATTATTTTTGACTGAAATATTCTTGTTATTTTAATTCATAAGTGAACTGTCTTGTTCTCTTTCCTATGTAGATTAAAGAAGATGAATAAATTTCCATTAATTTTAAGGATTTTTGTAAAAATATTACCATTACAGATAAATTTAATACTAATATCTATATTTAGCCAATTTTCTTTATAACAGTAAATTTGTCAACCACAGGTTATCAAAATAGAGATGGAGTGTTTGATAATCTATCACCATATCATTAAATATATCAATTTATACTATTATCATTTATATTATTTAATACCTGTGGTCATGGGTGTGATTGAAACGGTATTTTGCCTCTTTAATCATAATGTGAATTGACTATTGACTAGGAAATGGTGTATAACTAGGCAGGTAATATGCACTTGATCTAGAACGACAAAATTAAAACCCATACTGTACTATGCAACAAATAAATAAATAAATAAAAACTGCAGAAACAAACAAACAAACAAAATTATAGATGTGAACAATAAGCACTGACACTAGCTTCCTCACACGCGGCGAAGCGATCTCTCAAACTCTTACCACCAACCACTTCTCTTCTCTCTCTCTCTCATTTTTTGCTTTCTTCTGTCATTAGTCTATCAAAGTTTGAAACTTTCTCTCTCTCTCTCTCTCTCTCTCTGTCTCTGTCTCTAATCCCATAATCCCATTTCTCTTAAGCCGCAATTAATAATAGAACTGTCTCCAAAGCCATCCTTCTGCACATTCCTTCAGCTATAAAAGATCCTACCTTTGACAGTCGAAGCATCTTAAAGACGAACCAAAATGAGAGAGAGAATTATTTATGATATGTTTTGTTCTTAATTGGGTGAGTTTGTCTCTTTACCTCTATTGCATTTACTGTCGACGTCAATGCCACTTTATTATGGTTCTCTTCTTTTTATATTCCCTCTCTCTTTCACATTACCTGAAAATTGTAATGCATGCACACTCTCTTGAAGGTGAGAATTTATCATGATTTCTTCTCTGTTTTTGATTTTTCAAAACTATAATTTACATCAGTGACTCTTATCTTTGCCTTTTTGAGAAACCAGTAGTACTGAGAAGGAAATTTTATATTCATCGATTTAGAATTAACTGATCTGTTTTTGCTGTTCCAAGGGTAAATTTCTGAGAATTTTCTGTCACTTTTTCGGCAAAAAGTTATGTCTTCCCTCTCCAATCTTGAACGCTTTCTCCTATGCGTCACTCCAGATGTTCCGTCACTCATTCTTCAGGTATTTTTTCTTTTTTCTTTTATCGTCTCTTTTTTTATTATTTTATTTATTTTAGAACTCAATGTTCTTTCTCTCTCTATTCTTCTCTCTTCTAAGTTTAACTCGTGTCACCGATTCGGGGCGCAAACTACTGACTGTGTTTTCTTTCTCCATCGGGTCAAAATTGAAACGTGGATAATGATAATGAGATTACTTTTTGAAAAGGCTTCTTTTTTATTTTTGAGTTTCTTTGAAAATCTCTGCATGTTACAGTGGTCTCTTACGATTATGCTGCAGAAATATCAGAACTAATGTCTTAATTCAAATTAACTAATTAATTATATTCTTTTGTTATTTTTATTATGCAAAAGTTATATTCTTTTGTGAACGCAGTAGTGATCCGAACGGAATCAAAATTATAATCGACTCAGTATAAAAAGAAAAAAGTTATCCCAACAGTGGATTTTATTTCTTTCTCTGTCAAGGATAGTCATCAAAGTCAGACTTTTACCATAAAATACAAATAGCAATAATGAAGTGTTGGTCAAAGGACTCCATTTTGACTTTGGTCTTTAGGAATATTCCCTTGATGCCAGCCATTGCTTTGAGATATTATCTATTTTTTGCCCCCTTTTATTTACATAAATAAATGTTACATACATTTTCAATAAAATATGTTACCATATTAAAAATATATACTCTATTTGAACAAAGTTGTCTTGGTTTGTTAAATTCATTTGCCTCTTCGCGGACGGTTGCTTAGAGGGTAAAAAGAAAAAGACCAAATGGTTTTGGGAGTCCGATTCCAAAATATTTTGTTAACTACTAGGTAGCAGGGAAGCAAACTTTTTTACTTGGTCAAATAAAAAATGATTATGTTCTGTGTGATGTTATTTTGGAGAGAAAACATTGGGTCACAGATCTGTTATTTGTTGCTCTATTGGTCCGTGAGTTAGGACCAAGGCATAGTTGTAAAGGGTGCCTGATTGAGAGTTTCGTTTAGAAGTTAGATGCCCACGAGATTCTCGTGCCTTCACCTTAGTCCTTAGGCCATGTGTGATGGTGACTAGGGATGATGTGATGTATGTACCATGTGCGAAATCCTCTCTTTGTTTTTTTTTTAATTACTACTGAATTACATTTATATATTATCTATTAAAAATAAAGTCATAACTATAATTAATTGAGGATAATTTTAACTACCAAAAATATTTAAGGATAATTTTATTATTTTCATAATACAAAAAACCCAAAGAGGATGATTCTCACTCTATTTCACTCCCGGAAGGATATTGTTGTACTCGTTTCTCCTTTTCGAACATGTGACTTCAAGTGGGTGATGCCCTAGAAAATTGTATGGGAAAAATTAGAACCGGCATTTCCTGCATTTAGAAAGCAACAATAGGTCTTCCAATCATAATCCACTCTATATCTTGGAGCACAGGGTTCTCCTGGCTTAAATTATTAGATATGATATAACTAGCTAGGATTAGGATTATCCATTTTTTTCATTACCTTTTATTTGAAAAGATGTGAAGCACTGGGAGTTATTGTGTTTGTTTCAGGTTACAATTTCTAATGGATAAACATCTTTTTTAATAGCAATTGATTATATTGAGCACATATATAAACATTTCAATACATCAAACATTTTATTAAAATTTATCATTTTTTTCTATTCTCTCCATAATCATATTATTGCTTTATTTGGTTGTGAGAAGAGAAATATAATAGATAAAAATAAAAGAAAAATAAATAGAAAAAAGAAATAGAATACAAATAAAAAAATAGGTGAGAAATTAAATAAAATAAATTTAAGTTATTAAAATGCTGATATACTCCTGTTAATACGTGTATCTTTTTATTAAATGTGGATGAGATTTCTTGGTCCAAAAAGACAAAAAAGGCCCAAACATAAAGGTACAGTTCTCACTTTTACCAAGGACACGTGGGACCCACTTGACTCAAATTAAGAGCATGTTCCAATTACAGTCTAAGTTGTTGTTCCAAGAGTGCATCCACTGATTCAACACAAACAAAACCCAAAAGAAAGGATAGGAATACTTTTACATACCTCCGTTTGATTTCAACTTTCGTTTGCAACCTTTACCCAAAGATGCACTAAATCCTTTATACTTTAACTTTACCAAACCAACTGAAAAATATCCATCTGTGCCCGTTCTCGCTGAACTGCTGCTAACAAAGAGAGCCTATATCATATCTGCAATTTATTTTTCTTACTCATGTCAAATAACTTTTAGGTGTCATTAAATAATTTTCCAATTATATTTGATAAATCTCTTGGCCTACTAGCTTTTGCTACTCAATTGAGAGTTAAAACAAAGATATAAACCGTGCTTCTTGCATTTTGTGAAACCACAGTACTGTTGCATATTTTCTTGTAACTCGTTATTAAGTTTCTTTGCATTATCTGACACAAATATATATAGTTACCCTCTTGTAATGAAGTAGTATTTCTTATCTAGCCACATATAAAGCTGAAATAAAATTTGTTTTGGTGTCACCAAGCAAAACCTTTCCTCCCTAGCTCCAATGTACCAAAAAAATAATCCACCGTTCATTCTAGTAAAAGATAGAAGGGTCAATTAATTGGTTGATTTGTTTTCTTGCATTTATCTCGTATTTTTCAGAGCTTCGGTAGTGATCTAAATGCCCAATGGCTACCTCCTGGCAAAGACACGATCGAATACTTCACTCTGAAAGATCTTTGGGACTGCTACTGTGAATGGAGTGCCTTTGGTGCTGGCATTCCTATGATATTGGAAAATGGTGACACTCTGGTGCAATACTATGTTCCATATCTGTCTGCTACCCAAATCTATATCAGTAAATCTAGGTATATATGCAGAAAAAAACACTGTGTGCTTATGTACTAAATGTGTCAACAAAATGGTATGAGTATGAACCATCTTATTCTTTTCTAGGATTCTGAAAGAGTACGGTGAAGGAGTTGAAGTTGAATTTGATTCCTCGAGTGAGGACAGTGGAAGTGATAACCTATCTAGATCACCCAGTAATAATTCTAGCAAAGCATGGGATGATGCTTCTTTGGATTCAGGCTCTGACCAAGTGGGTTCATGCACAACAAAGGATATGCTTGGCGCCCTTTACTTACAGTACTCTGAGAACTCTCCACCTTACCAGAGGGTTCCATTTTCTGAGAAGGTATAGCCTCTAACTTCTAATTAAGTGGTATTATTCTTAACTTCTTATCAGCAAATGTTTTTATGTTCTCTCTCACACACACGCTGCATGCATGTCTGTTGAATAATATTGATGTTTCTTGTTTCAGATAACTGAGTTAGCTAAAAGCCATCCGGCATTGATGACGTTAAAGAGTGTGGATATTTCCCCCACAAGTTGGATGGCTGTTTCATGGTGAGTAGAATTAGTTTTGTTGTACTTAAAATTTGTTGTTCTTGAAGATGAACACTAGCTAGAACTTGGAAGTAAGTGCACCTGGTGATAATTAATTGGCCTTGCTCTTTAACTTTAGTAATTCATAGATAAATTAAAACTGTGAAGAAAAGCCTTAATTTTTCAGTTAGCTTTATATTTGCTGGATTATTTTTGTTGCAATTTGTTGTTATTCAAATATAACTTGTAGTTGATAAAAAGGTCACTGTCTCTGAGTTGTTACAGATGCTATTCTATTTTTAATTTACTTCGAGTTGAAATTGATTTGCGGAGACAAGGTTGAATTTATTGTATTATTTCCTAGTGATATATAAATGATAGTATATATTATTTTTTGCTCAACTTTTGGTTCTGTGTGTTTTTCATAATCACCTGTATATTTAAAAAGCTTTTAATCAATTTGTTTTTCCTTATATTGTGAAGTTTTATATATACTTCCAGTTAGATCTCTAGTTTCTGTGATACAAAGATCTCACATTGACTCGTTATGAATAGGTACCCCATTTATTCCGTACCATGCCACAAAAATAAAAAGGACCAAACAAGCTTCCTCACTTTCCATTCACTTTCATCTTTCCAAGGTATCTTAAAGTAGTGATTTGTCGAACAAAAAACATATCAAATAAATTTGAAGCAAGTTAACAACTATTATTTTGTTTGTTTTGCAGACTGTGCAAGCAAATATGACGAAATTGACACAGGGAATAACACAAGTTGTTTAATTGAGTGGCGAAGTATTGTGAGAGAAAAATGCAAGAAAAAAGAGAGTGGTTGCATGGCTCTCTCTCCTTTTGGCTTAGCCACTTACAAAATGAGGAAAAACATTTGGTTAAACCCCTCTAACAATAACCAAGTGGTGACCGATCTGTATAACGCTGCAGACTCGTGGTTGAAGCATCTCAACGCTGACCACCCTGACTTCAACTTCTTCACACGCCAACCTACCTTGTAGATTGGTTTGTGTTGTCTTCATCATCACCAGCTCAATGCCCCTTTGCTCAGTTTGGTACTCTGATTTCGTTATCAGAATTTGCTTAGTTTGGTACTCTGACTTAGCCATCAAAACTTCCTCCTAGGTCCAACTCTGAGAACATTAATAAATAAAATGTAAACTGTAAAGTTTAGTTTAATGGGGTCATGTAAAGTGATATTTATCTTAGCTTCTTTCCCCAATCTTTATTTTTTTGGTTAGCTAGGTTGCTTTCAAAGATGAAAACTTTGTAGTAGGTAAACTAATTTGGTATGTCTTATGTAGTATAGTTTTTTTCTTTCATAAATACTCATTGCATATCCTTCTCCTTTTTATCCAAACACTGGGAACAATTGCCGTGAGTTCAGAGACAAGCAAAATAAAAATGGCATGAAATCAGCCTTTAGTGGGTCAGTTCAGTTTGGGTAGCAACCTGGACCAGATAATAAATAAATAAATAAAGTCATAAACTAAAATTAATTTATGGATAATTAATTTGTATAAACATTTTTCAAAAGCTGATTTTTTTTTTATAAATTTTTTTATATATAAACTATTTTTAACAAGTTTACTTTAATTTTTTAATCCAAATACACCTTAAATAAATAAGGATAAATAGTCATTTTCGTCTATAAGTATGGAAAATATGTGACCTAGAGAGAAGAAAATGTCACCAAAATAATTGCGAACATGAATGCCGAATAGATTGGACCAAAATGTCAATAAGTTTTCATTAAACAAAATGTCATTAAGTTTCTATTGGACTAATTTGTCAGATATCAAATTTTATTTCATTTAAAGGTAAAATATAATTTAATTTTTATCTTTCTTTTTTTATGATTGCAAGCATAATATTACAATAAACACTTAAAAACATAGTATTGATTAATAAACATAATATATCTGTTGTTTTGAAATTTCTATATTGGCAACATTAGGTAATGATAAAATCAAATTGAATCTTATTTTTAATGACAATGCATTTTTGTTTGAGTTTCATATTTTGGATAAAATATCGTTATATTATAAATTTCAAAACAATAAATAGATTATGCTTATAATTATATTTGTTTTAACTTATACTTGTTTTCTTATTTTTTAAGTGTTTATTATATTTTATTCTTAAATAAAATAAAATTTTGGTATAACAAATTAGTCCAATAAAAACTTAATGACATTTTAGTCAAATGTATTCAGTAGTCATATTAACAATTATTTTTGTGTATGTGTCAAATAAGCTATTTCATTAATGATATCATACAAAAGTTAACGGATGAATGTATTTATCGTATTTTTTTTTACTTTAAGGATTAAAATTTGAATTTTTATCTTTTGAAGATAAATTTATCAATGATCTACATATTTAAAGATAAAAATATTATTTATAAATAGATAAAGTTATAATTAGTTGATGATTTTTTCTAGTTTTTATAAAGAGCGTGCCTTTCGTTATTTATTTAATTAAAAAAAGGTCTCGGTTACTTTGATTTGATAATAGATGAATAATTGAAATAAAGTAATAGCCGGTGAACTTGTCTATGTGCTGTCACATCTAGTCACTACACTAAGTGATTAATTACAACGTATTAAAAAGTTAATTTATTTTAATAATATTTAAGTTTTATTATTCGTGAAAATACTTATTGATCAAAACTTATGTAATACATCAACGCACTTCGTTCCTTTTCCTTGGGTTAAGAAAAAAAAAATGAAAAACTTCAACATCAACGCGCTTAGTTACTCTGTCTTACTAAACTTAGCTAGTAAGAGACTCGTACGTACAAGTTTCCATTTTCATCGTTGCTGCTCGGAGTTCTGAAATGGCTACCTTTTGGGGTTTGATTTTGGTTGGGTTTGGTCTCGGGGTGTTAGCCGTTGTTGCTGCGCAAGCGCTGGGGTTGTTATGGATCATGAAACGGTTGAGGCACAAGATCAATAATGACGAAGCCTGCTTCTCCTCCAAGACCCTAGCAGCTACTCCACTGCTTGATCCCCAACAGTCTCTCGATTTTGCTTATAGAAAGCAGGTTCGCACTAATTCACCAAACCGAGTATAATGAATGCGATCGCTCACTTCACTTGGTTTTATTACACAGAATTTCTGAAATGGACATAATAATGCCTTTTAAGGTTACCTATATAATGAAAGAGTATTAGTTTCAAGTAATTTTGGGATGCCTCTATGGTCTATAAACTGATTACTGCGTAATTAGTTATTATAATGATCTTACTTTAAAAAAATGGTTGAAAACTTTGGAAAAGGAAGTTTGGTACCTTGTGTGGGAAAAAATCAAGGATATTTGTATCACTGTATGGTTTTGTATTATGTTTTAATGTTTTGGGAGCACATTTAGAGCTTCCCTTGGATAGCTATGTTTATATGTGTATATAAAGGATTGGTTTCAGGAAAGCTATCTATTTGATCACGTCAGATCCGTTAATTTTTCGAGCTCTTTTTCAGGGTGTGTTTTGGGTTCTAGAATCAGGAAAAAATTCAAAACCATCAAGGGAGCAAAAAACGAAAAACGAGATCTTGGAGGTTTCCCCTGTTAAGATGTATGGACAAATCAAGGGTCAATCGCTTATTCTTAGAGAAGCTGATGGTCGGCACACGACGATTAAACTAAAGGGCTGTGCAGTTCAAGCTGTGTCAGCATCAATCCTTTCTTCAAGGAAATGGTATGTGGTGTGGAGGGCACTTCAATTGGGTGGTATTATTATGGATTGACTGGCAACATTACTGTGACCATTGACCAGATTTTGACTTGAAATGCTTATTTATTATCAAGGCTGTTCCATGAGTTCCCAAGAAGTGGCGGGGAGTGTCTTATTTTCCATTTTGCCGTGTGGCAAATGCTACTAGCATCATACTCTTTCTAACATATGCTCTTTGTTGTTAGGTGAATTTCGTGTGCATTCTTCTCCCTCCTTTTTTGTGTCTCACCACTTACCTTGTGTTTTCCACTTCTTCTCTTAACTGCACATGCATGTATAACCTTAATAGTTGGAATGTGAAGACAAGAAGTATCAAAGTTCTCTAACAGGTGGCATGAATTGCAGTAGTGAATATATTTCTCAACTCCACTTACTACCCCTAGGTAGCAGCTAATGAAAAATTTATTTGAAGGCTAAGCTATTATGTATGTGAAATCATGGCTATCATCCTTGAGCAGTGTTACAAGTTGCAGAAAATATGATCCTAAATTGATTATGCTAGAGTCACCATTCCACTTATGTATAACTCAGCTTAGACAATGTAAAAATGGGGTTATTTTTTAGGGCTTCCCTGATATTTAATTTGGCTTGGAGAAATCTCATTTCCTTTGTTGCTTGCATACTGCTTAAAATAACTTCGTAAGTCAAATGATATTGAAAAGATAAAATTTTATTATAATTACTGGTCATTTATTGAGGAAGCTAGATGCTTCAATTCAAGTTCTTATTTGTTTGGTGATGGATCTTACAGGGCAAAAAAGTTCCCTATCAAAGTGGAAAACATGAACTCTGTCATATACAATGGAAGCAAAACTATTTATATATATCTTGACACTTCATGGGAGAAAGAAGCATGGTGTAAGGCCCTGTATCTGGCTTCATGTGATCAAAAGGAAAAAATCAAATGGTTTACCCAGTTGGATGAAGAGTTTCATAGTTATCTGACATCCTTGAATACTGCATACCATTCTTTTATGAAACCATCAGTGGAATCAAGTGTTGAAGTAGTAGAAAGGGCTAGTAAGCCTGATGGTTCTTCCTCAAAGGTTCGTCAATTTTTCAAAAAGGTTGCTAAAAGAACTTCCCGAGTTGGTTTGGAAAATATATCAACTTGGACTTCGTTGTCAGGTAATGAAGAGAAAACGAACACTGAGAAGCTTCGTGCTTGCCAAGATGCAATTTTGGCTACTGGTTTGTTGAAGACTGCTTCTACATCAAAGCCTCTTAAAAATTCCATGGTAGACGATGTGAAGTTTGGTATTGATGAAGGAACATTATGTTGGAATTTGTTGATTTCCCGGCTCTTTTTTGACGCCAAAGGAAATGAGCAGTTGAAGAGATCCGTGCAAGCAATGATTCAGGTTTAAACTTTTCCCGTTTGATGTTTACTTGTTTGAGCATAAGTTTTGTTGTGTTTGTTTTTTTGTGAAAAAATGTATCATTTTGTCTAGGTATCTAGCACTTGTGTATATTAATTTCTTAAATTGATAATATTTGCTTATTCATGTTGGAAACATGATATTTATATCTATCTGAATGAAATCCCTTCCATTGCTGGTAGTTCTTAAACACCTCAAGTTTACCAGTACAAGCAGGACTCTGTTAAGCTTAAAAATTTTAAGGATATAGAAGATGGTATCCTTTCGAAGTCACTTACCTACAGAGTAATTTTGTCACTTTAACTGATATGGTGTAGATTTGCTATCACACTATATGAAGCAATTCAAAAGGAAGCCGGCCCATTATCAGTGTTTATTTTTTTTTCTCTCTTTTTCGTAACATAGTCAATAAAATAAAGTATTGCTTAATATCAACATTTGTTTGTATTGAAGGGGTGCTTATTTATGGTGGTTTTGTTAAGAGATAAATATTGATTACTTCTGTTTGTTTACAGATAACTCCCCCACAGAAAACTTCTGAGATAAATGATGCTTTTTGTTTTCCTTTTGCAGAGAACATTGTCCAATATGAGAACTCCTAGTTATATTGGTGAAGTCATCTGTACCAATATCAATATTGGGAATGTTCCACCTTGCATTGTAGGAATGAGGGTTCTTCCTATGGAAATGAGTGAGGTATGGGCCGTAGAAGTCGACATTGAATATTCTGGAGGTGCACTATTAGAGATTGAAACAAGGCTTGAGGTTCTTGAACTAGAGCTCCATGCAGGGACAGAGGGCTCAAATCCACAGCCCAACAATGCTGGAGCTGTCCCATCAGATCTTCTAGAAGGTTTTGAATATTTTGGAGAACAATTTAATTTTGCAGAAAGAATGAATGATGTACAAGAGCAAAAAGAAGATGGTGATTGGAACTCTGGTTAGTGCATGAGTCATATCAAAAACTTAATTATTTATGCTCCTTTTCTTACTTCCTGAAATCTTACTTGAACTTAATTGATCGCCTCTCGCCTCAGAGGATGTCCAATGTATTTGTCACCTATGGTCATACCACTTTCTAAGGATGTTAGCATATCCATGTTTTACTCATTTACTGCAATTTCCACACGTTATAAACCAAGTACACAGGTAGACAGAGATTATGGGCTAGGGATTCCAAATCCTATGTCATACCATCTGTGGTGCTTTTTTTGAGTTCCCAAAATTTTCCAATTGAAATAATGGCAAATAAATTGTATGCTATTCGTGAGAACTCCCCCCTCCCTCTTTGTTTTTACTAGAGGATACCTTAATGGACTAATGGTTTTTCTACTCCTGCTAGTTTGCTTAAATAGTAAATTTCCAAAATGTGGAGGAGAGAATATTTTAATACCTAGGTTGCACATTATAAAGTTTTTAGATTGATATTGTCATGTGTATCTTGTTTTTCTCTAAACAGATGTTTCCAAGAGCTTTAAGAGAACTATGTCTTCCTTAAATCAAGGATCAAGATGGAAATCTATATTAAATTCTGTTGCCAAACAGGTTTCACAGGTACCCTCTGTTTATTACTACCTCCTTTATTCCATTGGTTGCTTCTTCCGACGACACTTTTTGCAGTCTATTTCTTTTATTATTGGAGTTTTTTGCTATTTTGATAATGTTGTGTGGTTGTATTAAAATAAATGGGTGCATTGCGCTATTCCTTTCTCTTGGTAAATTACCCCATGGCCCCTTCACTGTTAGGTATTTCTTACAATTTGGCTTAGGGCCTAACTAAACTCCACAAAACTGACTTGTAAAGTGAGGACTGCCCAAGTTTATAAGGACTTCATTGGCCTTATCTCTAGTCAATGTGGGATCTCAACCCCCTGAGAGTCGATGTCCTGGCAGTTGCACTTTACAATGCTTAACTTAGCCTTTCTGGTCAGCCCCTTCATAGGTAGCCCTCTTTGAGACACTGGCAACCAACACTACTAGGTTGCAATTAAGGCAACTTTCCAACAAAATTATACTGAATTTCTCTGTTATAACTTTTTTTCAGACACCTATATACTCTGGATAATATTTTTTCATAAACGTACCCCCCCTGAAAAATCAACCTCAAGGATTAATGAACATTTCTATTATAAAGTAGGACTTTGATTAATAATTGCGTTTGATGTTCTGGAATTTCAAAGGCTTTGTTAGGACTGAAACCACTGTACATTTCCACTAAATTTTTCTTTCGTTCTGCTTACCTAAATGTCAAACAAGGCAGCCCATAAGGTATTCCTATGATTCAGGAGACAAACTGGCATCTATATACTGAGAGAAAACATGCAAAAGGAATTTTGGTTGTGTTAATTTAACTTTTGCTTTTAATGAATTTTGGTGTATATATATATATATATCCATTGGAATTTCTGGACAGTTAATCTTGTTAATGTGCATTGATTAATGTTTTCCTTTTTCTGATTCTGTATGTTACCTTTACTTTCATTTTTGTCTGTTCTGCATATGCAGTGTTTAGCTTTAACTTCTTTTGATTTTGACAATTTACGAAGCTACTTTAAAAGTTCAGGATTTGGCAACAAATATTGTCTGAGTATTTTTTTATTCATTCATAGACGGTCATTCTAAAAGTAACTGATTATTTCTTATCAAAAGGTTCCTCTCTCTTTGGCAATAAGAGTCGCTTCTCTCAAAGGGACATTGCGCTTGCATATAAAGCCACCTCCCTCTGATCAATTGTGGTATGGTTTCACATCAATGCCAGACATTGCTTTCAACTTGGAGTCATCTGTTGGAGAACATAAGATATCTAGTGCACATTTTGCTTTATTCTTGGTCAATAGGCTAAAGGTACGATTGACTCTCATAGTCTCCTTCCATAAGATATCAGTGAATAACACTAATTTATAGCAAAACTTCTGTCCAAAGTTATATTGAACACATGCTGCCTTGTTAGAAACTCTTAATTTCAGATGGGGTTCATTATCTTTGAATGGAAACCTTGATTTATGGATCAGTCACTCATACTTATCAAAACAAATGCAATTTCTATATTTTACCAATCAATAGTAATTTATGTGTATAGGCTGATACATCTTATGATGAATTTAAGATACAATAGGTGTTAATAGTACCAGTAATAAACAAGCTTAAGTTATTTAGCCAATCTAATTTAATAGGGGTAGCAGAAATGAAGATGCTAAGGTGGATGTGTGGTTATACGAAGATGGATAAAATAAGAATTGAAGATATTCGACGAAAGGTAGCAGTAATACCACTGAGTGAGAAGATGAGAGAGCATAAATTGAGGTGGTTTAGGTACGTAATGAGACAGCCCTTGGATGCTCCCGTAAGAACAAAAGTTTGTTACCAAGAGCTCGACATAAAGAGATGTAGAGGTAGACCGAAACTTACCTGGGGAAAGGTAATTAAAAAGACTTAATGAAGTGAGATTTAGATTGGCGGAATGTGTATCTTAGGACAGAATGGAGAAAAACTATAAACTTGGTGGAGGGTTAGATCCGTTATTATCTCTATGTTCCTGACGATCCATTTTTAGTTCTTTTCCTTTTCATTTTTCTCCTCCTTCTTTCACCCTTCTTTTCTTTTGTCTTATTTCTCCTTTTTCTTTCCCTCCTTTTTTTTTCAACTTTCTCGTATCTATCATTGAGCTCATCTACCACCGACCCCAATTAACTTGGGTTAAAAATGTTGTTGATGTTGATGTTGAAAAGTAAATAGTTATTTCCGTTGAAAAGTTGTTTATAAAACAATTTCACAATAATTATTAGTAGCTATTATCCCAATCACTTATATTAAGTGGTTAACCTTATCTCAAATTTGGTTAGTCACACTCATACAAACCATTACCTTGGGAATTTGGATCCATTAATTTATAAAAAAAGCACATTGCGTATTTGTCTCTCTGTAGAATCTTCTTTTGTTACATTGAGAAAAGGGAAAAAAATCATTTTCCATAAATTTGATCTGAAGTGCAAGAAATTGTTATGTTATTCTTATCATCCAGCAACAACAAAATTCTTTTTCCACAGTCGGCTATATCAAATGACACCATTTAGAATGGCCATTTAGACCAAAGTCTTTTTTAATGGGTTTTCTTAGAGTTTTTCTTGATCTTTATCTACCTCCATTTATCAGTGTTATGCTCTATGATTGACTCTTCTTATTAGGGCCTTTGTTGGTCTTCTTAAATGTCCAAACCAAGAAGTGAGATTCTATAATCTTTTCCTCAATACATTCATTTCATGAATGTCCACTCATCCATGACAAAATTCTCGTCTTTGCATTTTAACTTATGCTCTTATTGGCACTTAGTCACCTGGCATTCTATACCACAAAGTATTGTTGGTCTTATGACAATGCTTATCATTTAAACTACTTAACAATATAAATTATCTATATTCCACAATGAGTATTTTCAATCTAGAGTTTGTGTAATCTTATTTGAAGAAAATAATATTGCTGCATATTACATTTAAAGTTTATTATAGTAACATACTTCTACTTCTACTACTCCTCATCCACTTGGTTGGAAGATAAAACGACATCTATATTAGATAAAGTGGCATGGTGTAATTTGCCAAAAATGAACATGCTGTAATCAAAGATTGTACCATCCTTCTCCAGATGTAGTGAGGACTGAAGTAATTTGTGCTTTCAAAATTTGAGAAGTGAATATTTTCTTTGGAGTTGTCAATGCGCGATGTCATTCTTGTGTACATACGCTGAGTAGGAAAGAAAAATCAATGGAAGCACCAATGATAGGTGTTAGCTATCAGAGGAAACAATAAAATAAGTAAAGCAGAGAGTGATGAGACACAAATGAAATGAGAGCAAATGCTCCCCCCAAGCTAGAGAAAGGTTTTGAGCTCCCAATTCTATTCCAATTCCTTCATACCCCCCACAATTGATTCCCAATCTCTAAATAACAGAAACACTATTCAAATTCTCTGTCCTCTAACTAACTCCCACTACTCCCCCTATTAACAGAAATTGACATCATGCCTTATTGGCTTGGGCCTTTGAGAGTATGTCTTAAAAGGCCTATCCCACTTAGAAGGTAAATTCCTATCATATAACACCAAATACTTGCATATCCTTAATCTGGGGCACACTTATGACGGACTGAGAAATGTGTTTTAACTTCATATCTCTTTCGAAAGTATAACTGCAGCAAAGACTGACAAATGAGTATGAACTTTATCTCTTTAGAAAAGACGAGCAGCTATCGCTTGCAAACTGAATTTAATTTTTTTCCTGCAGACAGGAATTCAGGAAACTTTGGTTCTCCCAAATTGTGAAAGTGTATGCATTCCATGGATGTTAGCAGAAAAGGATGATTGGGTTCCTCGAACTGTTGCTCCATTCATATGGATTAACCAAGAATATGGAAACGAGACTTCCACTTCAATTGATATCAATAATCAACCTTCTGGTGGAGTGAAAGCTAGTTTGGAGGCTGGTGCAAGCACTTCAAGTAATGATCCAGAGCACAAACAACAAAATCCAGAGAGTACTGAATCTAGTCAAGAAGCAACTGGGACATTATCAGATTCTCCAGAACTTCCATTAATTTCCTCTAATTCAGTAACACTAGAAAGCAGCAGGAGTTTGGAAGAACCGAATACACCATTGTTAGAGAATGACAAACCTCAAAAAACTAGCGATTTGAAAGAATTTAGGACATCATCAATACAGAATGACAAACTACTCGAAATTAATGAACAAAATATAGAGAATAATTCTGAGTCCCAATCACAACACAGTGTGGTGATGGCGAAACAATATCATTCTATTGAACATGAGGATGGACTGCCAAAAAAAATGGGGAGAAGGGAAAGGATGCTTGATCTGGGAAAGAAGATGAGTGAGAAATTGGAAGAGAAAAGACGTCACATTGAAGAAAAGAGCAGGCACATTGTTGAGAAGATGCGAGGACCATAAGAAATATAAACCAGGTAAATGACAGAATGTATATGTGTAGTTTATGATCTGTTAATATATGAAAGACAATTACTATCCATAGAACAGCAGAGTGTGGGGTATCCGTATTTTTGCATTAAATGAGTTTTATATTTTCAGGGTGCTCATATGATCAAATTGAAATTGAACTAGATACACACTAATAATTCTAGCAAAGAAAAGATTTTTAATTCATGTAATCTTGTAATTTTGCCATTGCCACAGGGTACATTAGAAAATTCATTTAATATTGAGTTCTATAGATTCATTCTCAGTCTTATATTTGAGGAATACCTTATTTTTATTATTCTGTATACCGTTTCTGTTAATGCCTTTGTTATTGTACAACTGTGTCCATCTTGAATTAGGAAAATGTTAAAACGCATCCTATTTGAAACAAAAGTTAGGTAGTACTGGATTTTCACTTGTCCAAAGTACAACTAATATTTGTATAAACACATTCAAATTTAATAATTTACTGGATAGAAAGTATTTAATTTTATGTCATGTAAATATTAGCTGGAATCATGTAGTCGAGGACTATCTTATAATTTTATTTTTTTTTTCATTTTTGAGATGTATGGATGGAAGAGATATAAAAAGAAAAAATAAAGGTTTAAATATATTTTTTTAATCTCGATAAATTTTTGAATTTTGCTTTTGGTCTCTAATTATTATATTTTATATTTGGTCCTTACCATTAAGATTCTCAATTAAGTGATGATATGAGTTAAAAATTAAAAAAAAATGACTTATGGCTATTTTAAAACTGCCATTATTCATTTCAAATTTCAACAATAATCAATTATGGATTATTTTAATTAATTATTTGATCTCTACTTGTTTTTTTAGAAATATTGTCTCAAAATTAATCGATTACACATTAAGCATAATTGATTACAAAATTAGGATAATCAATTATATTGATTTAAAATTCAATCCTAGCCTTACTATTACTAAAAACACATTAACCAATTACTAATTGAAATAATTGATTATAATCACTTGGTATTCTAAAATAAAAGAAAAAAAAAAACCTTTGGTCTTTCTTATCCTTTCAAGCATCTTAGGAGTTATTAGTTAATGAGAGAATTTTTAGGAATTATTATTCTATTTGAATTATGTATTTTATCCTAATCTCATATATTGATAATTTATTTTTATATTTTTATTTGTTTCAAATATACTTCTTAATTTTAATTTCAAATTTAATTTAACAACCAATTATCTCTTTCAATTTATCATTATTCGTCTTTGTCTCCAAATCAAATTTCAATATTTTGTGAAAATTATCAATAGTTAAAATAATTGTTGGGAAAGTGCCTTAGATGCTGTCAAAGAGTTTTAATTTAGTTTCTGATTTTGTGTTTAAGTTAGTTTCTGATTTTGTTTTCCCATTATCAGTAGTAGCTTCGGAGCGTGATCTTTTTATTATGTTATTTCAGTGTATTTATATATGCTGATATAATTCATGCTCTTGAAGGAATTAAGAACTGTCCTGTTTACATTATGGAATGCGACCTTGAATTTTCCAAGTGTCCTTAATTTTTATGTCATTGTGTTAGTTATATTTCTTTTGGCATGCAAGTGAAGTATATAGAATTGGAAATTTGGTAACTAAATAGTGCAGAAGTTACATCAATGCTCAATCCTGTACATGTACTTCATTTGGAAGCGTCACCACCTCTAGGGCAAGCAGAATTTACGTCTAAATGGTGTAATTTTGGACTACAAATGTTCATTTTGTAGACACATTATAAAATCTTGATGTTACTCGTCTCTTTTCAGCATCATGAATTTAAGTGATTTAGTGGCAGTAGGAGTATGAAAAACTTATTTCATTAAAACAAAGTGGTCCTCAGTGCACCCAAATTGCAAATACAACTGGAAGCTCAAAGGCTTATTATACATTAAGTATAACTTATAGTCTTATACATTTATACTTGTCTTTTCTAATTGAAAAAGAATTTGTTTGCTTTATTTGTGGTTCCTGAAACTTTAAATGGTTTGCCAATATAGTTGTGTGTTTATCTTCTTCTCTGCCACTCGAAATTAATACCTTCTGGGAGTCAGGACATACATCTTACAAGCATGTGAATATAATTCAGCAGATATTTTTCCTGAAAGCGATGTTTGCGTTGAGTGCTGCAGAATTCATTACACGTGATCAAAACCATGGGAATGCTAAATGCTCTGCATTATTAAGAAAAAAATAAGTCTAAGTATCTTACCTCCCATAAATCTCTTGCATCAACTATAGTTCCTGGTTCCAAGCCTATGTCAGACCAGCATGCAGTCACTGTTGCATTTGATGAACTTCTGTTCCATAAGATCACTGCTACCTTGTTACCACGGAGAGGACCTGCCCACACCTGTCACATGACATATCTGATGAGAGGTTGTGTTTGAGAAATTTGACATATAGTATTTTGTACACATATATATAGGTGAATAGACAAACAGAAATGATTTTGACTGCAGAGTATCAAATTTGTACATACCCTATTTGGGTGCCATAAGCATGATATATGAGATAAATGCACTTAAAAATAGTTTGTAGTAGTAACACAGTTTTGTAGTGAAATATGAAAGCACTGAATATACCATGTTAAGATAAGGTGACAAATTGAAAAAGATAAACAAACACAAGACGAGAAAAAGAGGATAAAAACTAAAGAAGGAAATGACCTCCAAATCATTATTGTTTTTCACCTTCTTTCCTTGAACTCCAAGTTTGTCTGCAATACAAGAAGAATGTCATTAGTTTTAAAGCATTCCGTTGAAGAAATTAATGCTTTTGCTATCAGGAAAGTAAAAAATAAATGTTATCTCCCATTCATACCTTGATTTACTGCAATAACTTCTCGGTTGCTTATCAGTTCATATGTGGTATTATCCACTGCTCGAATATCACAACCAACCAATAAAGGAGCCTATTTAAACACACAAAAAAAAAAAATAGTTGTTAGGCAGAAGATTACATTTTCCTGAAAGGACATTATGATATATGACAATGTCTCAATAGCAGGCATTTTCTTTTCCATGGTACCTTAGCTAAAGCCCATATGCTGAAATGGGCACGATATTCTTCTGTGGTCATGCCTCCATTTCCAACTTCCAGCATGTCAGGATCTAATATGCAAAGACGAATGGCATACATCAAGAACTATGATAGATTAAAGTTTTCTGTAATAGCAATGTTCCGAAGTTCAATGGCATACATAATAATCAAATGTTTATAACTAGTGAGGTTAATTAATTACCATTCCATCCTCCAGGTCCAGCATAAGATGCCCATCTGTCATTTGCATCTGCTATGGAAGTCATACTGGAGAAGTATTAAATATAAATCAGTTAACAACATGGAAAATGAAGAAAAGAAACTAATGCCATAAATGAGAATGAATTATTGAGAGGTTGATATTTTCTTTAGCCCAATTATTATGTTAAACTGAAACAAGCTTCTCTTCTGCCAATAGAGTGTTCAATAAAAGTATGAATGTGAGCATGCTCACCTATTCCAGTTATCTTCGATATCCCCGGTTGTTCTCCAACTATTTCCCACAGTTGTGGCCCAAGTTGCTGGGTCTTGCCATCCCCTATGTTTGAGAAAGCAATTAATCATAAATCAATAGTGCAGTTTCTGTCTACTTAAGAGAGAAAGAGTAAATGGAATACTAATTTTACTTTCTTCCTGTATTAGATCATCACCAATTTAACTCACCATTCGCACATAGAGAAGAAGATTGGCCTTCCAGTTTTTAACAAAGCTTCACTCATTGGTGGATACCTATTTTACAAATGTATGATATGAAACTATGAATTCCTGGTTTTATAAAATTATATGCATGTAGATACTTAATTGTTTGTATTTAAAGGCCATGCATACCTTTCTGTGGCTAATATACCATTATTTTCACAATTATCATACTTCAAATAGTCAACTCCCTAAAAAAAACATTTAATTCACATATTAGTTAACATTATGTTAGAAATAAGTTGATAGAAATACAAAATGACTTTCAAATGAATGCATCATATATACCCAAGAAGCAAATGTTTTTGCATCTTGTTCTTCATGTCCCAGTGATCCAGGCATACGTTTGCTGCATGTTTGATTTCTGCAAATAGATTGTAAGTGATCAGAAAGGCTTGAATAAATTAACATGGGCATGCTCATGATCAAAGCTTAATTAAGGTTGATGTGTTGATACCCTGCATCTGAATATATCCCCAACTTTAAACCTTTCCTATGAACATAATGAGCCAGAGCCTTAATTCCTGATGGAAATGTTGAAGCCTTGGGAACCATATTTCCCTAAAATCATTTGAAATTTGTCAGTGGTATCGAAAATAGATTTTAATATACAAAATTTTAAATAACATGCACTTAGATTTTTAGCAAATAAGTTAATTGTGAAAGACACAATTAAAGGATATTGAATATTGATTACCTGATGGTCTCGATTAAGTTCGGCCCAACAGTCATCTAGTAATCATGAAAATACTATAGTTAAAATTGTTTCAATTTGAAACTTTCTACACTAAAAATATTCATTCTCTTAAACAAAGTTATGCATGCGTGGATGGGTCAAAATCAGCCTCATAAAGACCTTATATTCCCTTAGGAGGTTTTAAAATGTTGGTTAATATTTATTCATGTTTGAAGTATATAGTAAAGATATAAATACTATAAATTTTGCAGTTTTTATTTTTTACTTAATTAAAACGATACATGCGTGGCTTATAAACTAGTAATCATATTGGCACTCACATGAACAGAAAGAAATTTAGCTATTGCTAGATATGAAACGTGTCACATTATTATAGTAACTATGACTCATTACTCGTAACTAAAAGTTTCTTACGGTCGTTACAATATATATATATATATATATATATATATATATATATATATATATATATATATATATATATACACACACACATACACACGATTAATGCAATAACAATGATACTCGGTGTGTACCTAAATTAATATATTTGTATCCCAAAGCAGCAAGGCCCGATGACACCAATGCATCAGCTGAAATAATGAAGAAATATAGTAACATAATAAGTCCAGACTAACTAAAATTGTGAACACAACAACTTTACTTGGGTCAATTCCGAGTGCACATAATAATAGTGAACATACCTGTTTCTCGAATTAAACTTTCATTAATATCACAGCCGAAGTGGTTCCAGCTATTCCATCTGATCATCAATTCACATGTAATGTGTTACCATATACTATACACTTTCATGATTTTAACTGGAAGAATATTATTTGATGGAGTCACTTAACACATTTTCAACAAAGACACCTATTAATACACCACAATTTTTTATTTTATTTTAAAAAGCATGGAAAAAACAAGATATTTTCAAATTAAATCTTCTATTTCAAAGGGACAAAGTTGAAACAGAATATTGACATGCACCTTATACTATATATAGACAAATAATGCTAGAATGAGGAAAACAAACAAAGACAGATAATAATAACCAGCTAATTTTGTTTGAATGATATAATGAAGTGTACAACTGTCTATTTCATCAATCAGCCAAGAGATCCAGGTACAGGTACCGATGAAAAACCGACCAAACAAACGTGAGTTAAAAAAAAAAAAAAGAAAGTGAAATGACTTAGACATTTTAGCTTAAATTACAAGACAAATGGCACCATCACTCAAAGCACATTATACTGCCACAATTTCAGAGCCTTTTGAATCCCCTATCCCTCTTGTGTGTGTCTGGTTTAAGTATTTATCACGTTCTAAAAACACATTACAAAAAGTGTGAAAGAAAACGTGATACTTGCACTTCCCTCAAACAACAAACAATAGTTTCTTAAGTGAAATGCCTATATGAAGATGTGTGTGTATCAACAAAAAAAATCAATACAAAATCTTATCTAAATGAGAAAAAAAGAAGGGGAAAAAATTAAAAGAAATGACAGAGGGTTCAATAAATTACCCCATGGGGGGTGTCTGGCCGAGTCCATTTTCAAGGAAGTAACTCCCAATCTTCTCTCTGGACACATTACCTGTTGCAGTTCTGTTCAGCAATAAGCGAGTGGCATCAGATGCACTTGCATTCAACACTACAAGGACGCACAAGACAAACACCACGGTTGCCATTGCCATATATATAGAACTATAAATATAAATTAACGTATATTTGTGTGAATATACGTTTGTATCAGAATCAAAGAGCTTTTATGTTGATATAATATATATATATATATATATATATATATATATATATATATATATATAGTTTGGCTAGCTTGGCTGTTGTTATAGTTTTAAGCGGCAGGAATCAGATATGTGAAGAAAAAGGAAGAGAATATGTTGGCCATTTATAGTGAAAATGTTAAGCATCGAGATTTAGTAATTTTGTTCCAGCTTGTCCACTGGGATACACATACCAATGCTTATCCTATAATATACTGAATGATAATGCATCATTCTGTTGCTACTTTATCTCCCACTTTTTATTTTTTATAAATAAAAAATCGTAAATTATATGTCATTTTGCTGTGATGAAACAGAAATTTCGGCTGCGAATGATCATGGTCATATGTATATCCCTCTCCTGTGCATGTACTGAACAATAACACTTGATGAATAAGTTCAAGAATTGTGTTATTGTTGAATTTTCGTGTAACAATATAGAAGAATTTGCTTTCTTGTACTTGACGTAAATTGACTTTAACAATAATAAATAGAAAAATATTCATATAAAGAAGGTATTTAACAAAGGGTGACATCAAAATTTGTTTGCTACTAGTATCATCTTGATCAAGTTGTTTATATTTTATTGACAATTTTTTTTTTGTTATGTTATTATTTTCTATTTTTAGTAAGTTCAACTTCAATGTTTCTTTAAACAAATCAATTAACTTCAAACTTCAATATTAAAAATGAGCTAACAAAATTACACTCATTAACTTACATAATGTGACTAAAAAAAAACTTACATAATGTAACATCATTAGGTGAAAGAACAATTAAAACTTATTATTTAGTAAAAAATGTTATTGTAAAGTAATGACCTAATCAAATGCACACATATTACAACTAATGGATTCTTGGAAGTTCAATGTATAGTAGACATTTTATGCATATACATATGTGACATGTTAATTTTGTAAGTTTTTGAATCAACGATACGTGACTTTACAAATAACATAAAAGTAAGCATGAGTTGCTTAGTTTGACGTGAGCGTCTACCAAAGCAAATACTCACTACATGCATCCAATCATATCATGTTTACAATTATGTAAACATATAAATGTAACTCCCAATTGACATACGTATCTCCTTCCCTTTATTGCACTTTTTATTATACAAAATAATTTTAATTTTTAAACAATAGGTACAATTATGAGGTGAAAAATTATTTTGTGCATGCAAGTTATGTTGAATAAAAATTAAAATTATTTTTGCGAAGAAAGAACGTTGTTGATCGAAGAAGGAATAGTCAAACGATCAGAGAAATATATAGGAAAGAGAAATGATAAGTGTTATCACAAGACAAGCTAGAAAGAAAAGGGGAGATAACAATAAGAAGTGAAAGAAGAGAGAAGAAAAAATATTTGAACGGTGAAAAGAAAGTGAAGAGAAAAAGAATATTCAATTGAAGCTAATAACAAATGAAAAAGAAAAAGAACACATTTGACATTTGCTTAAGAATTTTGATTTGGATATATTTTATTTTGTTATGTTATAGGTGTGTAATATTTATTAATTTTATTGATAATTAATTTCTATGAAAAAACTTAACGAATCACTTTAGTAAAATCTCCATTTCGATTTTTTATTTTATTTATTTACCCGTCTTTGTTTAAGACTTAAGAGATTCGAGCCACATCTACTTCAGACTAGCGTAGCGTTGGTATTGTGATTTAGATATGATACACCTCCGCGGCTCCACTTATGATTAGCTCTTTTTTACTTTTGGTTTCATACAATTAATTAAGTATGAAAATAAGTAAAGTTAAATGAGACTTTGCATAAAAATAAATTAGTCTACTTTTAAAATTAAAACATTACACAAGAGCTTGACTCGTTGGCAAAACTACAAAAGGGCAATAATTTTTATAAGTTACCAAATAGAAATAAATTTTAAATTAATATCCAAAAATAAATAAGTTATAAGATATCTCATAACTTTTAAATATAAAAATGTAAATTAATTTATGATTTTTTTTCATTTCTACTGAAATCGAAAAAAGTAAAAGACTTTTGAATTTTTTTAATTATAACTTTGAAATAGTAAATATTTTAATTTTTTTAAATTTTTATTAGAAGTCGTAAAGTCATAATTTTTTTAAATTAATTATTAACAAATTTAAATTAGTTTTAATTTTTAGTTTTTTAATATTTTTATATTTTATATTTAATATTTTATACATTTGTGTATATTATTTTTAGTTAATATTTTTTTTATATTTTGTATATTGTTTTATTTAATATATTTTGTATATTTTTTATTTAATATTGCATGAGTTTTCTATATTCGCCTTCTTTTGCATTATTCACAAACTTCAGCTACATATTTGTATTCTTCTACCTGAGCTTTATTTGCATTTTCATACTTTATTACATGAGTTATTGTGCAGGATGACTCATAGAGGAAAATATGAAAATGCAAATGAAATTCATACATAAGAACACGGTTATTGCAAGCTCATGCAATATAAAATAAAAAATATATTAAATAAAATAAAAAATAAAAAAATACACAAAAATATAATAAATGTTAAATAAAACAATAAACAAAAATATAAAAATATTAAATAAAACTAAAAATTAAAAATAATTTAAATTCGTTAATAATTAATTTCAAAAAACATTACAAGTCTTAAATCATTTACGACTATTAATAAAAAAATAAAATATTTATGTGGTAATTAAAAAATTCAAAAGTCTTATTTTTTTTATAATTTCAGTAGAAAAGAGAAAAAAAATAAAAATTGTGAATTAATTTATGACTTTGTATTCACAAGTTGTGAGATATCTTACAACCTAATCCTTTTTAGATATTAATTTAAAATTTATCTGCATTTAGTAATTTACAAAAATTATTATGCTCTTTGGGTAGTTTGGCCTTGTCTCGTTATTTGATATAAAATTAAGTCGATCAATTTAAATATCTATTCTTGTATTAAAGGCTTCAATATCCAATAAATTAACATACTATTAATAGGTTAGTGAACTAATGAATCAGGCCTTTTTAACATGCATGCAACCAAATCTAATTTATGAAGATTGATTTATTTTTAAAAAACTTTTAAAAAAATATTGACATAACCTTTTTACTATACGATTAGATTATAGTCGAATCGCACCCTGTTACATAGTAACCCTACTTTGGTTCAGAGGCGGAACTAGGGTGGCCCCCGCCCCCCTTAAAAAATTAATAAGAAAATAAAAATGAAAGAAAAAAAGAAAAAAAGAAAAAATATTAAAAAAAGCTAAAAAAGGAAAGAAAAATATATAAAGAAATCGTAGTAAAAACAAAAATATTAAAATCATAAAAAGGAAAAAAAAACATAAAAGAGGAAAAAAAAAAAAAAAAAAAAAAAAAAAAAAAAAAAAAAAAAAAAAAAAAAAAAAAAAAAAAAAAAAAAAAAAAAAAAAAAAAAAAAAAAAAAAAAAAATATATATATATATATATAAGAAAGGAAAGAAAATGTAATAAAATAAAATGGGAAATAAAGATAACAGAAAAAGAAAAAAAGGAAAGGAAGATAATAAAACGAAAAAAAATAATAATAAAAAGGAAAATAATAAAGAGAAAGAGGGAGAAAGAACACTATAAAAGGGAGAGGTCTGAACACAAAGGAGAAAAAAGAAACACAAATTCCAAGAGAACAGGAGGAATCAAAAAAGTTGTTTCATTTAGTAAATCAGTGAAAGAAAAGAGTTTCAGGTATCTCCTTATTTCTTTATTTTGTTCTCTTTTTCTCTTTCTTCTTCATGCTGTTATTCTTCTAAAATAAAATAAAATGTTATTTGTGTCCCTTGTTTCTAAAATAAAATAAAATGTTGAATGTAAAATAAACTTGATTTGTAATAATTATTTGGGCTTAAGAAAATTCTTAGAATCATATGCCCAATTAGCCTATTTTCTAGAGTGTGAAGCCCATTTGGCCTATGTTCTAGAAATGTGTTCTAGAAATATCTTTAAAAGTAGAATGATATGGATAAGTATGGAAGTGTGTAGAAGATAGATATTTAGGTGGAATTGTGTAGAAGTTAAATTATAGCCATTGGATCAAAGTTGTGTTGGAGAAATCTTAGCCATTGGATGAGAAGTTGGCCAAGTATAAATAGGTGTAGGATTTGCTCATTT
>PYAF01005373.1:339673-398181 GCA_007407185.1 Glycine tomentella | reverse complement strand
TAAGTATTATAAGTAAAAACAAAGATAATAATAAGCATAATATTGATTAAGAAACATAATTTGTTTGTTGTTATGAAATTTCTATTATAACAACGTTAGATAATGACAAAATTAAATCGAGTCTTATTTTTTGTAAGAATTAATTTAATGACTGTACATTTTTGTTTGGATCTCATATTTTTGATAAAGTACAGTCACATTAAAAATTTCAAAGTAAAAATATGAGATAATACTTACCCAAAATATGAGACTCAAACAAATTAAAATGCGCATTCATTAAATTAATTCTTACAAAAAAATAAGACTCAGTTTGATTTTGTCATCATCTAATGTTGTTATAATAGAAATTTCAGAACAACAAACAAATTATGTTTATTATTATTTTTGTTTTAACTTATGCTTGTTTTCCTAATTTTTAAGTGTTTATTGTAATGTTATGCTTACAATGATTAAAAAAAAGAGAATATGAAAGATTAAATTATATTTGGGTAAAGACCTAACAAATTCGTCCTTAAATGTGTAGTGCGCTGACAAATTCGTCCCTGATATTAACGGTAACAGATAAAAGTTAACGGAGGGATAGATTTGTCACACTTTTTTCACTTTCAGGGACAAAAATTTGAATTTTCATCTTTCAGGGACAAATTTGTCAGCGCTTTACATATTCAAGGACAAAAATGACTATTTACTCTATATTTTTTCTTTTTAAAATATTTTGGTAGGACCAACACAATTCAACCTATTTATTATTTATTATGAGTTTAGGACAGGTTAAATTGGGTTGGCCGATTTAAGATCCAAGTACATAGTTATAATGCTCTCTTCTTTCAACAGCTTATGTTTTCGTAAATATAGTTGAGCATTTTCAATGAATATCTTTAAAACAAAAAACAAAAAAACTAGGCATAATATGCATCCCCCAAAGCGGACTAGAATGATTAATTAGACTACCAGCGGAGTTTGATAAAAAAAAAATTTGGGAGCCAAAACAAATTTTAATGCATATCTTTAATATGCAATATCATATTAAGTTACAATATAAATACAAAGTTGATAAAAAAAATGATAAATTGTTTACATAAATAATATAAATAAAAATAGATAAAATCTATAATCATCTGCTTGAACATTCATAAATTTTTTTAGCATTAAGATAGAACAAAACATTATATGCTAAGCATTACATATTTTAGAAGGAAAGTGATTATTTTATGAAAGCATAGGTTGCACAACAATAACATCAAGGTGGAAAACGAGAGCAAAAAGTTAGGGGATCACTGGATTTATATCAAAATAGAAAAATAAGTCAATATTTAAAAATAATTAAAGATCGAAAATGAAAACACATATATACTTATGAAGATAAATCGTGCAAATATGAAAAATAAGTCTATTAATATTGTTGAAACTAAGCTACACGTTAGGTGTTTAGAGAATAAAAAATGAGAAAGAAAGAGAAGTAACTAATATATGAGTTTGTGTTAAGAAAAAAGTATCAGAAATTCTTGAAATTGTTAAAACTGTAATTGACTGAAAGAGAAGTAACAAATGATGGGCTATCAATTTTTGTTGAAAAGAAAGAGCTTTTGTCCTAAATTGTAATTAAGTTAATTGAGTTAAGGTAAAAGAAATTAAGTATTAGAAGTAATTAACTTTTTACTAATCATATTATTATAGACATATATGTTTATAATTTTGAAAAACTTTGGAGGCCCAGTCCCTATGTAGCTCCACCAGTGCTAACAATATTGTAACAGTAGAATGGCCCAACTAACTTGAGAAGTGTGTTCAAGACATGTAATCGGACCCAAAACTAACCACCAAATCTAAACATACAAACTGTACATAGCTTCTAAAAACTGTACACAACGGTCAAAGCTTTTGAATTCAACGCACTCATCCATACTCGAACATGAACAACTTGACACGAAAAAGACAAAGTACGAACTCGAATGCACATAGTTTATATTCAACTTGATAAGATCAACAAACTATCCACATAAAAACTCTGAACAACATGTAGAACTCTCCTGTTTTTACAATAAAGTGTTGGAACTTTTCATATAATATTTTGGTGTGTGCATGAACCATCGAGCACATGGATTAGCTGGCGTGATATAATGTCAGTTTAAGTAGTAAATTCAAGTTTAAGTTTTAGGTATGAAACTATGTAAAATATTTGGAAAAAAAAGTTGTCATCTATAAATATTTGTAATATCTACCAAAAAGAAAAGGTTGCATGCATGATGTGCTCCCCTAAACTTCTTTCCTTTGAACATTTAAGAATCTTCCTATATATATCACACTTTGTAATAATATTTGTTCTTTCCCACCTTTACACTTACCTACATTTATTTTATTCCTATATGTGCTTTAGGACTACAGAGCCAACATAAGAGATAATATTTCAACCCACACAGCATTAATCCATTCTCAAGTATCTCAACAATTTCAACAATTTGATCGATATCTCTCCTAAAATATAAGAGCATTGTGTGTTTACCAGATTGACCTAATTACTATGAACCAAACTTGTTCTCATCATATTTTATTCTTTTTTATTCTAAGCATCACAATTTAACAAATGTATAAAGTGACGGGAATTAATTTGGATATGGTAATATAATGTTGAACAAAGGTCCCACCATCTCAAACACTCAATCAAGACTATAGTGAAAAAAAGGGCATTCAAAAAACATGTATTGTATTTTCTCTACAATTTTGCGTCATCACATACATATCACCTCGGTACCCACAATTATATTGTGCTAAGTCCAATTCTAAAAATTCTAAAGAGTATCTTATCGCCAGTACTATCTTTCATAAATAATAAAAAAAAAATCACCAACAAAATGGAACATTTAGGAGCAACCTATATACAAACTTAATTGAGTATGTCTAAAAACGTGTTTTTTCAAATTTAACGGATTTTTTTTTAATTTGATAGAAAAAATCCAGATTCATCTCAAATTTCAAGAACTATAATCATTTTCTAAATATTGACATCCATGTAAGAATTACTCAAATAACCTAAAAGTATACTAGTAAAACAATGTATCTTTGCAATAAAATTTTAAACATTAATTTATAATCTAGACATTAAGAAAAAGTAAGGCAACCTCCAGAAAACACGGATTTCGGCCAACATTTTCCGACGCTAAACAGACATATTCGGTCGCTATTCTTGTTAAAGACCGAAGTAGCCATAAAATAGAATCAGTTGCAAAAATAAGTTGCTAACCATTAGCGACTTTATTGCCTTGCTATATGGCGACTGATATATCCCGTTAGCGTCCGCAAATATTTCGTTCGCAGTCATATAAACTTCAGTGGCATAATCAGTCAGAAAATCATTCAGATTTTTAAACGCGTTGAATCTGTTGCACTTAACCTTGAAGATTTCGGACGCAAATTTAGTCTCTATTTTGTGCAAATGACGAACATTTATATCCGTGATTAAATCGGCCGCAGATCGTGGTCCTAATTCGCGTCTCTCAAGTACTGGGTGGTACGTTTGATGTCCAATTTGATGAAGTGAAGATGAAAATGCCCATCATTTATATACTATTCTAACAAATTGTCGACATCGAAAACAGAGATTTATATTAATTTGTATCATGTCATCCTAAGACAGATTCGATCAATTAGTTTAGTTCTTACATGGATCGTTTTAATAGAAAAATAGTGAAAACCGAAATGAATGCCTCTCTTTAAGTACTTTTCGTCAGAATGAAATAGATATTCAGATTCAAGTCAACACATATACTTCTTTTATGTTTATACAGTATATTTGCCTAGTCACGATCGCGTGAGCAATTACTTGGACCCCCCAGAAAAGCCATTATCTTTTCTATACATGGAAAAAGACCCTAGATCATGTAGCAACGGCCCTATCTAATTTTAGATCATAAAGTAGGCTAGGGGTCACACTTTATTCATCATGGAGGGCTACATCTACATACACACTTAGCAAGTTTTTAGTGTTGATACTCCAAACCAGCATCAAAGAAATTGCATACATGAACTCAGAAAACGACAAGAAAAAACAGAAGCATACGCATGGGTACATTTCATTTCATAATACCCAAATTAACTAGTAATCTACACCAGCTAAAGGTTGATGATGAGGAGGCTCAATTGGGACCATAACGTATTCATACAGGAGTGCTGCGAGGGCTGCCCCAATCAATGGGCCCACCCAGAAGATCCAGTGGTAGTGCCATCTCCAGCCCACCATGGCAGGCCCAAAAGCCCGAGCAGGATTCATACATGCCCCATCAAACGGCCCACCAGCGAGGATGTTTGCTCCAACAACGAATGCAATGGCTAAGGGTGCAATTGAGCCAATGCTGCCCCTTTTAGGATCAATAGCAGTAGCATAGACTGTGTACATCAGACCAAATGTGAGAGCAATCTCAAGTATAAGACCGTGGAACGCTCCAAGCCCGATTGACACACTGAACCCCTGTGGTCTCTGTAACAGGTAACCACAATTTAGACAGTGATCTGATTTCTCTTATTTTCGTTTTCCATACACACACACACACACACACACACACACACAAACAAAAAAAAGAGATGCTGTTTTCATCCTTAATTTAAATAAAACCAATCAAACCAAAGATAATTGTTTATAATCAGTCATAACCTATAAATTTTGGAATCTTAAAAAGATTATCTACACTAAAGTTAAAATGGACGGGTAATATTGGTTTAAGATAGAATTTAAGTGTGTTTGAAAAGCAGTTGAGAACTCCAATGACCTTTTAGATGAAAGGTACCTACAACATAGTTGAATTGACAATTTTCCGTGGATTGGAAAGTATGATTTTTCCGTTCAAAGTGGATCCAACGCATATCCAAACACATCCTGAGTAACTTCAAAAATCAATTCTCTCCTTGTACTGAATGTATCAAAATGTTTTTTTTATTGGCTATAAGAATTTATAGTTAGTTGAAGGCACAGGCTGTGCTCAGAGTCATCATCATAACTATACTATATTACTATTGGTACAGGGATGAGAGGAGTTATCACATAATCTTAAACTAGCAGCGTCTATGTTCTTGACCATGGTTCATATATATATATATATATATATATATATATATATATATATATATATATATATAAAACTATAAAAAGAAATTAACTATACTTATAAATTATGTATCATGTAATAATTTCTCTGATAAGAAAGGGAGTAAGAGGGAAAAGTGGGATTTGATGTAGCATACATACCATGTTGTTAGTGACAAGCCTCAACAAGAGAGCAGCCACTATAGAACCGAGAAGTTGAGCAACCCAATAGTAAAGGGCTCTAAGGACGGAGATCCTTCCACCAAGAAGAGCACCAAAAGTGACGGCAGGGTTGACGTGTCCACCAGACACATGCATGCTAGCAGAAATAGCAGCAAATAGAGCAAATGCATGAGCTAGTGCAATTACCACTAACTCACCCGCTGATGACCCTGGTTCCTTGTAAATTTGTCCTGCAACCACACAATTCATCACAGCGTATATATCAATTCATAGTCATAATAACGCATGCATATTATGTACTCCCTCCGTTCCATTATAATTATCATTCTAACATTTCATGTTTTACCCATGAAAATTATTTTGAAACAAATTTTATTTTCTTAACCGCCAATTATTATCGTAGCGAGGGAATAAACTATTTAGTGGTTAAGTTAAGCATGTAATTAAGGAGAGAGGTACAGACGCAAAGCAAGGGCAGAGCCTTCTCCAACAAAGACAAAGATGCAAGTGGAGAGGAATTCAACCAAGGCAGCTCTGATGGAGTCTGGGTGGTTAGCCTCATTCATCCTTCCAAACTCATATCTTCGAGTTGCCATCCCTGATGATCAATAAACCTTTCTTTTTCACTACTTTCCCTTGATGAGATTGTGATCAATGGCCCAGCTGGTCTTAATTTCAAGACGATTGTGACCCGGATCCAGTTGAGTTGAGAGAGCTTAGGCAATGCACAAGATTATTCTTCACTTCACACGTACAAGGATGTAAATTAAATGCAACTTTATAGGCTTATAGTAATATATATGGGTCATTTAATTTGCATGGCTGAAATGTGGAGTACTGCCACAGCTTATATGAGCAAATAAGGGTTGGACCTGTGAGGGACACCTAGGTTTGTCAAAAGCTGAATGCTGGGCACGTGGAGATATGTGTTAACTCCTCGTTTGCATTGAGCTCCTCGATTCCTTATATCCATCTCTATCATTATCAACACGATCACCACTGTTTGGTTGCAGTGATTATTATGTTGACAAACACCAACTTGTTACTTACTACAACTTATCTGTTTGCACTTTGCGGTTGCGGTTTCAATGGCTTATTTTTCGAGTGAAAATATTTGGAAAACCAAATGAATAAAATATATATCCCATTCTTAATTTAATTCTTTTTATTTCACTCCTTTTATTAGCATTCATATTAATTATTTTTCTTTCTTTCTCTTCTTCTCTCTTTCTGAGAGTGTAAACGTGATGTCCAACAAATATTTCTTTTCTTTAAATACACAGTATATAACGCTAAAATTATTAAAATCACAGAATATATTATATTTAATTAATGTTAAATGTGTATATGATTGTTAAATATAATTAATATTTTATTATTATCTAGATATAAGTATTTTTCATCATAAATAATCCTATTTGAGACTAAAAATATCATTACAACTGCATATCGATCACTCTATAACACATCCTTTTTCTCAACTATATTATTTAGTTTTTAAAATAACTCCTACAATTTCCCTTCATTTTGTAAGCTGTTCTTACCCAATATTAATCCGTCCAGAGCCCAAAAAAAAACGAATGAGTTGGATCGTGGATATCATGTGACCGAGCCTTACTCTGCTTATTGGGTTTTTGTCCATGTGAAGGCAAATTATTATTTATACTTTTACTATTATACCTTCTATTTATATTTATACTTTTTTTCAAAAGACATTTCCAAGTGTTAAATATTAACACATACTGAAAAATAGTTTCTGGAAGTTAACTTTTAGAAAAAAGAACATGGAAGCGTGAGGGAGGATTCGAGACCGTGGAGAGATTTCAATACTTGCAAAAGGAAGGGTTCCAAAGGACGATGAGGTTGGAGATGCAAAGGTGGCCATTGTAAGAACCTAGGACCATGAGGGGATGGGTGAGCTTGAGGAATTTGTCGATGGTTTGGAGATTTCTATTCCCATGATTTCTTCTAGATTTTTGTAATTTTATTTCATTATTTTTTTCTATGATTTCTTCTAAAACATTTGAGAAAGTCATATAACAATTTTTCAAACCTCTTCTTTTGGTACATTATTTTCTTTTCTTTTTTAACCTCTTTTGATACAATCAAAAAATAAATCAAATCATGAAGTCTAATTCGATTAATTAAATAATTGTTACGAACTCTCAATATATTAGTTTTATTTTTTATCAACTCAATATGTTAGTTCAATTTCCACAAATAAAAATAAATAAATAAATATAGTAAGCAAAACCTTTCAGTAAATATGAAAGAGATAGGCATCATAGTAAACAATATTAGTTCATTGATAAAAATAACATTATTTTATAATATTTTTTTATCTAAATAATTTATGAACATTGTAAGGAGGTTTTATATTACTCATTTAATCATTAATTATTATATTTATTACTTTTTATAATAATAATCTTAAAAATTATATATCATATTTCTTTATAGACTGATAATGTAAGTTTTTTACACTAATATTAAATTTAAATTTTATAATAGTTTTTCACAGTATTATTTTTTTTTTTTTATTTCTCTTCATCACAGATTTTTTTCTTCTTCATCACAGCTCTATCTCAGATTCAGTTCCTATCTCTTGTTTTTAAATAATTGGCATTTTTGAAGATTATTTTCCCCTACTTGTGGAGAGAATAGCCCCCTGGGCATTGGCCTCGTGTGTCAGTGTTGCAACCAAGCAACCTTAGCTATGTCTCTCCTTGTTAATTCTCCTCTGCTACCACTGCAAAGTACTCGGGTCCGTTATCCTTCTATTTCCACCTCACTTCTTCATCTTCCCCTCAATAACGTATCTGATTCATTTAATTAATTGACAGTGCTTGAAACCGAAGCAAGAAGCTAGGTTTATGTTACACAGGCCAACCATAATAGAAGGAGGAATGAGCACAAGCATCTTTGGAACTGCGAAAAGGAATGGAAATGGAAATGGGGTTAAAGCCTTTTTCTTTAATCCTGAACAAGACCTCATCATCAAAGAAGCTCTCAAGGTATGTGCCTTCTTCTCTCTCACATTTAAGTATGTAGTGAAGAACAAGTGAAGGTGTATCTGCTCTTAAAATTTTATATGTTAAGATAAAAAAAAAAAAAAAAATGCCCTTTAAATTAAAGCAAGGATGTATGGAAGTGTCTATAGGAGTCATGTTCGTCTGTTATTATTAAGTATTAACTTTAATGGCTGTGACTTTGAGGAAGAGGGATGCACATCCTTAATTACACTTCAAAGCTCGCAAGATTATTCAAACAAAGATGAGAAGTATCTCATAACATCATACGTAGCCCTGTAAAGGGCATGTTTGGTTTGCAGTTGAAATTGTTGTGGCACACATTTCAATGTAGATCCAACAGATAAAAGCAAAAGTGAGGGTCATGATCTTTTTTACTTATGTCTCAGAAGTAATTTTTCACTTGATTTCCAAACATGCACAAACTATGTTTGGGTTTCAAACTGTGCTTACGTAATTACATTGTACTATCTTATCTCTTGGCGAAGGGTCAAGTGGTAGTGCACATACTAGGGAGACTAGAATACTAGATGCTCTCACCACCTGGAATGCAAGAACCTTTAAAGAAACTTAATCCCAAACAGACATTTGTTTTAGGCTTTGGAGTAGATAAGGAATGCTTGACTGGTAGGACTATATGGTATGATTATATAAAAAAGATAGCATGTTGCTCCAGAGTTGTGTCATGTGAACTTTGTTGCCAACTTCAGAAGTCAGGTTAAGCTTAATTATTGTCCACAGTCAAAAAACTTTTACCACTGATTCATACACGAATAAGTTATCAGTGGATAAAGCTGCTGCTGGGAAACATCTGTGGAGAAGTTATAAGCGACTTTTACACTAATCTGCTGAAAATATGGCATTCAATTATCAGTTAAATATATTTCTCTATACTAGTGTTACATGTGGTGATCAAATTTGATTAAAATATCTTCACTTTGGTGTCAGTTTATTAACAGTTGTTGCTCCATCTTATAGTACCATATGAGTATCCTGTTTTCTGATTTTTAATCAAGTAACTACTGAATGTGATGCAAAAAATATTTTTTTGGGGTGGATAATTGAAATCAGCATTGCTAATTTGATCATGAGTTCTGGATACTATAATATATGCCAAACATACACAGACAAGCTGCTGTAGAAAAATATGCAGAGTCTTGACACCTACAGAAAGACAACTTTTAGAAAAAATTATTTACTTTTTATTTGTTTTGCTCATCAGTGAAAATGCTTGTTTGAGTTTTCCCTATTAATTACATTTATCTTTTATCAATATTTATGATCTTTAAATGCAGTTCTTATGTTTTTTATATATGTCCAGTTGTCCACAACTAGAGGGCAAATGCTCTTGAGTGCTCAATTTTTTGCTCTTTTTCTTCTTCTTGTAATTACTCATATTTGAACTGGTTGTAATGCTAATTATTTGTAATATTTCATATGCAATTTATGTGATGCCTCCATCAACTTGTGAGTGCTTGAGAAAATTTTATGACAGAAATTAAATGCAATTTATTGATAAAGCAATAAGTTCCTGCTCAGTTCATGGGTAAACATTTAAGTGATCTTACTCTGTTTTTATCCAAAAAAGAACAAATAATTAAAAAAAAATGGTTTATTGTTGCTAACTTGAAATAATGAGACCTTGTTACTTTGTTAAAATCCTACAACCAATATTCTCAACTTGATGATTAGCTGAGTTAGTATCCCTTGTCTCCTGAGATATAGTTAAATTGGATTTTGTCGCAATACTATAGGATGAAAAAGCATTCTGTTCTGCCCACAAGGATGTTCATTGGTTGGCTATGAAAATTTGACGTGTTTTCTCAACTTTTGTCTTTGCTATAATTGCAGGAACCAGTGGCATTCTTGGGCGGAATGTTTGCGGGTATTTTAAGACTTGATTTGAATGAGGAGCCCCTCAAGGAATGGGTTACTAGGACTGCGGAAGCTGCTGGTATTAGTGAAGAAGAAGCCAATACAGAAGAGTCAACGACTGACGAAGCTCCACAAGAGATCCAAATTGAATAAAATTGCAATTATTTCTTCTGTATACAAGTTTTAAGAAACTTGCATAGGATTATTATGCCGACAGAACAATAAAAATTGCTTCAAGTGGTTATGAGTTATAATCTTCCGATTACGTATGTGAAATGGAGAACATCTCTGTTCCTTTATCTTCCCTTAAAGATAGTAGATTTAGAATTTGAATTGGTTTATAACTTGCTTGATTTGGTATCATTAAGTCTCTGTCTATCGTTATGCCAGCTCAATATTATCATGCATTTGTTTTAGAAATCTAAGACAAATGGTGCTTACCATTATTGCTATTTGGGCAATGGGTACCATTTGTTTTAACCTTCTAATAATCTTCAAATTATTCTGTACGTAGCTTTGAAAGAGTTCTGTTGAAGGTGTAGTTTATGATATTGAGAATTCTGTGCTTGAGATTTGCACAAAATTTCCCAATACTGAATTCAGAAGTGGCCCCCAGTTGAAAAGCAATTTTGCTCTACACAATAAATTCAAACACAAGCGTAGTAGTTGTGCTGAATAAGTTTTTATTTAACCAATATAATATAATTCCTAATTAAGACGGGCATGCATTACAAATTACCTCCGTAGATTCGTAGTTATATACACTCTTAGTTTGGTTTCAAGGAACCTCAAGACCCAATTAAAGTGTAAAAAAAAAAAAAAACTTGTTAAGTTAATAGTATTTACCCATCTACCATAATGTCTTCTATTTTTTTGTAAAGTATGTGAAAAGTAGCCTTAGTGTGCAAGTAAGGTTTCCTTCATTGCAAAGCAACTTTGAAGAATGTCAATACGTCTATCTCCTCATTCTGTGGCAAGAATTACCAGCACTTGCCATGCATTTCTTACTGTGGAAACGATGATGCTTGGTGCATAAAGCATTGTTGTACATTGCCTCACACTAGAGTAAAGTGGCAAAATCAGTAAAGTGCAAAAATTCTAGTTAGACTTATCATACAATTAAATAATATAACTATAAAGACATAAGGTGTGTATAAGTAGTATTGTTCCTACTTCCTAGAACTTAATGCTTACGTGTCAGTCACACCTATGTCTTTACAGGTGTCGCGGCCTCAACGAAAGAAAATGTGAAAAGAAACCCTTGTCTCTGACGCAACGCTACACAACAAAGTGTCAATATTTAGATGAACTACCACTAATCTATTTCGGTAAATTACATGCAGTTTGTAGGTGAGGAAGGTAACCACACCACAGTACCTTTTGAAAGACCAATGAATCCACCTTACAATAGTATTTTCATATTTAGAAGTCAAATAAGGAAAGCGAGTACATAGCAGCAACACTAGCTATACATAAAAGAGTTTTAGTCATCACAAAATTTGAGAGAAAAGAGCACTCAGCAAATTACTTGTACTCATGGCAGATCATCAGAGACTGAGGATCCACCCTATGGAGGGGGAAGCACCACCACCACCCCCAACAACTCCATTGGTACCTCCAGGCTCGTCAAGATCAGAAAAGCATATCCCTTTACACCATCCTCCACAACTACGTGCTATGCCAGCAGCATACCCTACACCACACAAAAGAAGCTGCTGCTGCAAGTGCATATGTTGGACAATAACCTTGCTTGTTCTCCTCCTCATTATCTTGGCTGCAAGTGTTGGAATTCTCTACCTAGTCTTCAAACCAAAGCTTCCTGATTACTCAGTTGACACCCTCCGGATAAGTGATCTGAGGCTTAACTTTGACATGAGCCTCTATGCAAGGTTTGATGTGAAGATCACAGCAACCAACCCAAACAAGAAGATTGGCATATACTATGAAAAGGGTGGAATGTTGAGTGTGTGGTACACAAACACAAGGCTTTGTGAAGGCTCACTGCCGCAGTTCTACCAAGGTCATGAGAACAAAACAATGCTCAATGTGTCCTTGAGTGGTCAAGTGCAGTCTGGAAGCACCTTAATGAATGCACTACAGCAGCAACAGCAGACAGGGCGCATTCCATTGGATCTCAAGGTGCATGCACCAATAGCCATCAAACTTGGGAGGTTGAAGCTTATGAAGGTGAGAGTCTTGGGAGAATGCCTTTTGGTGGTGGATAGCTTGTCATCTAATAATCTCATAAGCATCAAGGCTAGCAACTGCAAGTTCAGATTGAAACTTTGATTTCCATGATGGGAAAAGTTTGCCTTAATTAGTTCATATCATTTGTTTCTATTCCTTGTTTTTTTGGACTGGTAGACTTGATTCTTTTATGGATTTCTTTGGCGCCACTATTGCAGCAGTTCCACACAATATTTTTTGTTTTCTATAGTTTTATTTTTGTCATTCTTGATCTTATGACAGTAGATCCGATTGCCTGATTTTGATTGAGTGAATAAATATCTCAAGATTTGTTGACAACAATGTGCGACTAATCAGTAATCACCTATTTAAGTTAAAACAAAAATAATTGAAACGGCGTAAACTTGGTCAAACTTCCTCCAATGATTGAAGAAAGAAAAAGGGAGGGCTCAAGCCAATGTAACTAATTCTTAGAGAGTCCGAGTAGTTGGGAAAAGGGTAAGCATACATATGGAAAATTTACACCCAAGTGACCTAACATTCATATAAAAACATGGTTAATTACATATAAATGTGATGAATTTTGTTCACAATTACAAGTAAATAAAGGTGATCACGTACAATTATTAATTTATCAATGTATAATTCAAAATTTCAAATAGTCACAAAATTATTGAAATATTTGATGGCTTCACAAGTGATTAATAATATCATAAGATTATTAACATCAGACATGTTTAATTTCACGTGTAAATATAGATATAGATTTTATCTCACAATTAATAGTGTTATTAGGTTGTTTTTCGACAAAATGTTATTAGGTTGTTAGAGAACTTAAAGAAAAGGTTATTAGAGAACTTTACTCCCTCAATTAATAATTCTTAATATTTTATTTTTTATATGCATTTGGTACATTAAACTCGCAAGCTGTAACTAGTAAAAAATACTCCTTTTTCAATTAGTTTAAACTACTTTTTTACATTCATATTTGATTTTTTTTTAATAATTTTTTTTTTAAAATCTATTTTTTTGTATCTTTATATCTAAATTGAAGTTCAATATTTTTTTTAAAATATTAATAATTGAAGATAATCTTATGTTATTACATTTATATTATTCATCATAAATTTAAAATATAATTTATATATTATAAAGTATTGATTTATGATAAATTTTAATTATATTAAAACACATATTTGTCTTTGTTTTAGATAAAAACAAAAATTTATATTGTGAAATACAAAAAATTCAAAAGAAAAGAAAAGACTAGTATAAAAAAGAAAAATTAAGACAGGTGAATTGGGCTGAACGCATTGGGGGCGATTGAATTTGAAGGAGGAGGTGAAGTGTGCTCAAGTGTGAAGAACGATTAGGGTTTACCCGTTTGCATAGAAGAGGCGAAATTTTGGTTGTGAGGGAAAAAATGGGTAGCGAAGAGGATTCGATTGAGCAAAGCGTTGCGTCCCGTCGCGAAAGACTGCTAGCTCTCAGAGCCGCTCAGGAGTTGTCCAGTGCTGCCGAATCTGAACCTAAGGACAACAACGACGATGATAATGAAGAAGATCAAGAACCTCAAGAGTGAGTATCTATCTACCTTCGTTTCGTTGTGTTGTGTTGTGTTTTCGTTGTGTTGTGTTGTGTTTTCTTTTATACACCCTAACACTCATCTTATTTAAATTGTGTTGCAGAATGAAGTTCCGTAACTACGTTCCTCACGACAAAAACCTTCAGGAAGGGAAGCTTGCCCCTGCGGTTCTCCCAAAGTTCGAAGACCCTGTGGATGCCGTGCCTCCACCCGAGCCTGAGGCCACGGAGGATCCGTTTCTGAATATTGCTCCGAAGAAACCTAATTGGGACCTTCGGAGAGACGTGCAGAAGAAGCTTGATAAGCTCGAGAAGCGAACTCAGAAGGCTCTCTATCAACTCATGGGTATTTACGCATCTCCTTAATATTCCTTATTTCTGTTGTTCGATGAATTATTCATCTTATTAATATCTGTTATATGTTGAATGGTTATGGCTATTTTCTTTTAGTTTTGCTAATTTTTTATGCCTTATTTCATGTGTGAAGTTTTTATGCCCCCTGCAAATACTATCATAAATAATGCTCTGAAAAAATGTATTATTTGTCCCTTGATTTTGCTTTGAGTTCCTCTGTTGCACTGTATCATTCATTTGTCTCATCTGCTTTGCCCTAAGGTGTGCGTAAAGCGACAGACTGACTGTGAAGCCTTTGTTTCAGAATGAAAACAAAGCAACAAAACAACCAACTAGGATGCATAGAGTGACTGTTTAAAGTCCTTGCTTCAGAAAATCAACATAAAGCTAGGGAATAACCAAATAGGGTGGCCTTTTTAGTGCTCCTTCAAATAATTTAAACTTGTCTTTTTAATTTCTTTGATGAGAATTGGTAATAGAAAAGCAAAAAAGGATCAAGTTGTTGAATCATGCAATTCATATCAATGATATAGAATCACATCAAAATTAATGCACGTATTGCATGATTCAAAGTCATTTGTGATTTATCTAATAATGTGAAATTATGGATTATTGGCTTGCTAAGTCATATTAAATCTTGCAATTCAAATCACAAATTGTAAGACTCTAATAACTTTGGCTTAAACTATAAAATTAATGACATTCCTTCATTGAAAGTCTTATTCCACTAGGTGTGGTCATTTACATGGATAATTATAAAGATATGGAACTACTAAATTTAGTATTGGCAAATTTCAAACCCATAGCTTCTTTAGTTTCCGCTGGCCATATGTATGCAAATTCTTTATATATGTTGGATGAGGTAACTGCTCTTGGTTTTTCTATCGTCTGTACCTTAGTAGTTTTATTTGTAAATACTACACCTTCATCTGAATTACTTGTGTGCTGTCTAATGAATTTGGAGGCATTACAATGTTTTCTTTTTCTTTTTACAGTGGAACAAGAGAAGCAAAATCAATTGACTGAAGGAGATGATACAAACGGCACAGCAGAGTAGATTGCAATTTGTTCCGGCTGCTGAAAGAAATTGAAGCAATATGTTGAAAATTCTTGTCCCATTTAAGCTGCTTAACGCATAAAAAATTAGTTTTTAATGCACCAGTCTTTGCGATTTTGCAGTGTATCGTGAATATTGTATCATTCACTTCTCTTTCAATGACTAAGTATGAGTGTATTAGATCTGTTTTCAGAGGTGAAATATCCCTGGATTATTCTGATAGTTGTATTAATTTTATTATACAAGGGATTCCCTCTTTTTAAGTTCCCTGGCAATAGTGTCGAAGCTAAATGCGTAATTGAATTGATATAAGGGATTCTTGATCTTTCGACAACACTACTTCTCAGCATACTTACTGTAGTTAGCTATGTTGTTAGTTAACTAAACTTAGTTGCATTGGTTAGATTACAGTTAGTTAGTTACAAGTGTAAAACAGTTAGTTGTTAGAGGAAGTTAAAATGGAAGCTATCTCAGCTTATTGGATATAATCATGTATCATCATCTTCTTCATGATTCAATTGAGAATACCAATATTCATCATCACTTCTCTTTTGCTTCTTTTGCATGCTACCTTTTCTCTTTTGTGCCATTTATGGTTTCGCCCGAGTTCATGATGGTATTAGAGCTCTTCAACTGAAGAGCTCTATTGCGCGACTCATACTATCATTTTTCTTCCTTGTTTCCATTTAGTTTCTTCATCTTCTTCAAACTTCTCATCATGAGTTCAGATCAAGATCAATTCCTAAATGTTCATAGTCCTTATTATCTTCATCCTAGTGAGTGTCCTGCTATGGCTCTTGTTTCACCAATTCTGGATCCAACGAATTACAATTCATGAAGTAGATCTATGTACATTGCATCGAGTGCAAAAAATAAAGTAGAATTTGTCAACGAATCACTTCAATGACTAGCATCGAACCATGTTCTTCACTCAGCTTGGAAAAGATGTAATAATATGGTTGTATTGTGGTTGGTGCACTTTGTCACCTTCAATTTGGCAAAGTATATTATGGATGATTGATGCTCTTGATATTTCGAAAGATCTGAAATCATGTTATTAACAAGGGGATTTGTTGTGAATTTCAGAGTTGCAACAAGAGATGGCTTTAATCAAGCATGGCGATACTTCTATCATTGATTATTTTACAAAATTATGCATGATTTGGGACGAACTAGAGAGTTATAGGTCTGATCCTGTGTGTACATGCATGCATAAATGCTCTTGTGATGCTCTTACTAATGTAATGGAAAGAAAAATGCAAGATCAGGTTATGCAGTTTTCAAGAGGATTGAATGAACAATATAAAAATGTTACATCCAATATTTTGATGATGGATCCTTTGCCTTCCATTGCTAAAGTGTTATCATATACGGTTCAGGAAGGAAGACAATTTGTTAGCAAAAATATGCTTGGAAACACGAGTCTAATAAATGCTACTATTACAGTTTCAGGATCCAACATTTCTTGTAGCTAATGTGGAAGAGATAACCACACGGTAGTTAGCTATGTTGTTAGTTAACTAAATTAGTTGCATTGGTTAGATTATAGTTAGTTAGTTACAATTGTAAAACAATTAGTTATTAGAGGAAGTTAGATTGAAAGCTATCACGGCTTATTGTATATAATCTTGTATCTTCATCTTCATGGTTTAATTAAGGAGAATACCAATATTCATTATCTCTTCTCTTTTGTTTCTTTTGCACGTTACCTTTTATCTTCTTTGTCATTCATGTCTTTTCTCAAATTCATGACTACTCAAACCCCAAGTGAATTATGGGGTAGGATGTCGTTATAGACATGTGCATTTTACGGGTGAATTAATAATTTGAATTTTGGTTGGAAATAAAATTAATAGTATGAAACATAATAAAATATTAGGTTCATTCAGTATTTAAGTAATGGAAGGAAAATAACAGTTTTAATTAGTATAAGAAAGAAAATATTCATTGAACCTTGTCTGTTACCAAATCACATGATTATACCCATGACCGCAAAAGGAGAGCTTCTCTACGAATTGAGTTCAGCCTGCATTCTACCACGAGCAAATAAATCCAAATGCGTTGAACATATTCAAATAAAATAAAAATCTAATTCACTTTCCTGACCAAAATTAACAAATAAGCACGATGCAGTGTATTACGACATTTCATCAATCAGCTTAATAACATAAAAACAAACTCGAAATAAATATCAGTTTTAACATTAATTTAGAATATCATCAGTTTTGCTCCATCAAGAAACTTGGTTGACCAGTCTTGTCTCCTTACTTTTTCCCAAGAGAATCGAATCCAGTTCTACTCAGATCAACAACATATAGGTATAACTAAACAGTGATTAATCTTAAGTGGTTTGCAACCGTAATAAGCACGATCTCAACAAAATTTGAGGGTTGATTAATCTCAAACTTATTTGCCAATAAATTAAAAGAAACCAGACACTTATCTACAATAGTACCATTTTCTAAGCATCACTTTATTTGTTAGCTTCAAATAAAATAACGAGGCGGTTTAAATTTATAAGGTAAGGGTTTCATCATAGATATGCAGACAAGGTAAACAATAAGGTCGAAATAGTTCTAAAAAAGTTCAACTTTGAAATTGATTTATTTTCTACATCGTTTTCAATTTTGTTAAATTATATTAATCAGAACTAAATACAACTTCTACATAGACCATTGTTTGATAAAATGTCGAGTAGATGATGTTAACACGTCGAGATCAACTTGTTAACACCTCATAAATTCCCTTGCATTTAAAATTCTTTTGAATTTTAGCACAACCTAAAGGAAACCTTCTTTTCTCTGCAATGCACAAGTCAATTATACACACAATCACTTGTACAACTTGGTTTGACAAATGGAGGACTTGACTGGCTTTACGCGGAAACAAAGCAGTAATAATCATATATATTATTTGGGTATAGGCAAGGAAACCTTTTTCTTTTCCCAAGTAGACAATTTACATTGAACACAACTTTAAGCTCTATTTCCACTTGCTGGCCGTTTTTCAAATATTGTGGAGGATGGAAGGGAATCAATTTATGAAGAAAAAAAGGGAAAAAAGAGACACAAAGTCAGAAGTAGTTAATTTTCTACCATTGACAAGCATTGCAAAATCACCCTTCTGAGCTTGAAGTTGGCTGAAATCCTTCTTTCTGATAAGCTGACATCTGCAAAGTTACAAGGTTTTTTCGTTTGTCATCCATTGACATGGTTGGTGGCACCACTTTGTCCCCCTTTCACATTTTCTGTTCTCCAAGAGGGATCCACCTGAGGAAGCTGATATTCATCTGGTTTTAAAGCCAAGGCAAAATCAGGCAATGTTGGTGCTGTCTCCGTGATTCTGTAATAAGCGTTGACAACAAAACACATGATTTTATCAGTCATTCTACTTCTTTACTTCTCGTTAAACAATAATCATTATCAACTATGAAATGATATTTTAAAACAATTTACTAATGCACTAATGCTTACCTCTCATAGGAGTACAGATCACGGTTTATTCGCACCTTGCTTGAGGTATCCTTAGGAATTTTCTCGTAAAGATATTTCATAGTCCCCCAAAGTGGTGGATTTCTGCACCATGACTGCCAGTTAGATGGACCATGAAAAAGAATATTACCACCAAAAGTACTATTTTCTTTTAAGAGAACTTAAAAGATGATAAAGAATCAAAACCCGGTATGAGATCTCAATGATTAGGTTCAGCTCATAAAAAGGGGCAATGAGAAAGGTCCCTGAGAAAAACTTTTTAAGAATATTGAATGCTCGTGCCAGAGTTGAAGTACACAGGCCATTATGCCTACCGGTGTAGTGGTGACCCCGTCCTTCAACAAGAAAGGGGTGTGGAAAACTACACTACCTTTTGAGATTCTTAAGGTGCTACATTACATTCTAGAGAAAAGAAGAGGGAATGGATAACTTCATTCAAAACCCTAATATATTTTGCTAAGTTTATTCAAATAAATAAATAATTATATCAGAAGGTATGGCTAAAATATTTTAAGGTTTATTATGAACTTCAATATATAATAATTTCCAATTTTTATTCTTCACTATCATTTTACTGAGTTCCATAATGAGGGGAAAAAATCATTTTACTATCAGAGGTGAAACAAAGACCAAACTTATTGAGTTACTCAAGAATCACAAGGATTTCACAATTTCAATCAAATCACGGGCACAAAAACTGACATGGACCATAGTTGACAGAACAAAAATAAAAATGACATTTGCTACATTTCTAGCTACAATAGTATATAATCATTTCATATGTCACTTGGCTAAATAGATAGCAATGAAACAAACACATACTGAACTCTGTGAATCAAACCATGCCTAAACTGGAAGAAAATATCTACAGATTAGCCATGCAAATAGACAAGACAACACTTAGGAACCAAACCTCACCAATGACCCAAGCTTAGCAATAACCAGTTAGCTGCTCAAAGTTTCAAACAGGCATACCTATATCACCAGCTAAGGAATTTTAGTACACATTTTATTTGCTAAAGGCATAAGAACTTGACGTGCCAAAAAGAGTCATGAGAGACATTTACAATTCTCTCAAAAGGAGACAAAAGACTAAAGGAGACATAAGACTAAGGTCTTTGGTCCATACAGAATCACATAGGCATCATGTTCATTCCACTCATTTTTAGTGTTCCTTTTATTATCTTCACACACATGCCTGTGCTTTTAGCAATTATGCAATAAGCAGAAATTACTCTGCAGTTAATGGAAATTGGCACATATATAACATGATGCTATCATTATATGGAAGACTCATGACTCGTTTTCTGAGGATGATAACATAACAGCATAAAAACAAATCACTTTGTATAAGTGGATATTATGACTAACCTTGACAATGGAGGTGCTGCATTGAATGCTTCACACAACTTCTTACTTTCTTTGAAATACTCATCCGTTGCTTGTAATGCAGCTACAGCCATCCCATGAGATTTCTCCGTGTTTCCCTCATCAAGAATTAATCCATGATAATAATATGCTGCAGCCTAGAAAATCATTACAATAAGCATATCAATAACTTCACATCACTTGCTTCTGCTAAACGTTTCTTCCATACTTGTTCCTGAATTATGCATGAGTACACTCAAATAAAAAAGATACCATATACACCAGTAGCTTTGTTGTTCAAGGTCTCATTAAGATTAAGGGCATAAAAATATAAGAATAAATCAAATGACAGCATAATATTGTCAGAATCTAAAAACCGAAACAGGTGCTCATTTCCTTGACCAAGCTGAAACCTACTACCAACTCAATGAGATTTTTCTTGCAGAGAATGTTGTCCCCCCCAAATACACACAATATGCAAATAACATGTAAGGGTAAAAAGTAAATAATATACAGTAGACAGAACAAGAAAACCAATAATATTGTTAAGAAATGGACTGGGCTAACCTCACTCTCAATAGGTAGCTCAAGAGGGGAGGATTGCCCAAGTCTTATAAGGAGTATTCTAACCATATTCCTAATCAATGTGAGCCATCTTAAAACACGTCCCTCACACCAAAGATTGGACATTTAGAGCATGAAATTTGCAACGTTGACAGCTGCAAGTGACTCAACATCAAGATTGGATAAGCTCTTATACTATTTTAAGGAGTGGACTAGGCCTAACTCTAAATAAATAGGTAAGAGGAGAGGATTGCCCAAGTTTTTGTAAAGAATATTTTGGCGATATTCATAATCAATGTGGGATATCTTAACAAATATATTTGAGGAGCACAACATCAGCAACAATTCTAGGGCACTCTTAATTCATTTACCAGATGTAATTAGGTTATTAGAATGTGTATTAAAGGTTTGCAATTATAATATTATGGTCCGGGGATATCAGGGCATTTTGCATCACTTATCATTAGAATTTAGAAAATATTTAATTATAGTCTTTTATTCTTCAAAGACATCACTATCAGCTTGAAGAATTATTTCAGATTCCTCTTCTCAAAAACAGGTCAGTTATGAACACTCAACCAATTGTTCATGTAGGCCACTTCCAACTAATCTTTGTACCCTAAGAAACATAAAGATCTAATCTCCTCAACTTCTCAAGTTTCAACACCAACTTCATATTTTATCTTGTGGACCATCTATTAATTTGATTCATTTTATACTTCATCTGCATTTATTGTCAAAAGGCAGCCAGTATTCAGCAAATTCCACTCTAATTGTATTACTATATACTAATACATAATAATTAAATAGCAAGATGCAAATGACTGGGGACAAAAAACACAAACCTTTGATTCAATATACTTCCATTTCACAAAAAGACGATGTTTTTCACCCCATCCATTTGCTAATGGAAGGTTCATAATATTATCTTGAGCCTGCAAAATGAACAGTGTAAATAAAGTAATGTTTCAGTTAAATGCATTCATGTTAACATGCTAATGCACACACATGCATACACATACACAGTATATAGAATTGAAACAAAGATTTATCTTAGGGAAAAAAGGCTATAGATTTAGAATCAAGAGAAACAAGTTGAAGATCACATCAGAAATTGGAGATAGAAAAAATAAAACAAAGGATAAATTGAGAAATAACAGATACAAGTTAGTTACATGGACTTGAAATCCTTTTAGAAAGAAACCAAAAGTTCATCAACAGAACAAAAACCCTGCTAAAAAACATGAAATGTACACTTTGCATTTGTACCTGTTGCCAATATTTCACCATCTCACATGCAAGTCTACGCTTCACTGCAAGAGTGGCTTTGGTACTATCAATTGCCATTCCAAGTTGAATATCTACACCCTGTTAAAACAACAAGTAAATAAACAAGTATACCCAAAATAGATATATGAGAGATAGGGGAAAGGTATCTATATCTATATATTGAACAGTCCCCTTCTCCAGTCTTCCATGCAACCTAGTTAATGTTTTACATGGCATTCTCCCACCCCAGATAGGAGAGTCACATGTACACAAATATGATGATTTTGAATCACACATATTCTTAAATGGAAGCAATGCATCATTAGACCTGACACTCCTCAGCTAATATGCTAATTAACACAAAATCCACAGGACTGTAGACAATGAACTCAATCAAAATGATTGCAACCATCAGACAATGTCCCCATTTTAATCCCTTCACAGATTTAAATTTCACCCTCAATAAAATTTACCTTTTTTATATCAATGGAACTAAGAGTTGACTTGAAATTTTGTGTAAATACTAAAATGTCAAACACATATGTACTCGATTCAAGTGAACAATATGTTCACTCCTTTTAGAACCTTATCAGTTCATTCCTTTCCTAAATTATGGCAACAAAGGCATGTATTAATATGCTGAAAACTCAAACTCATTGCTCTCAGATTCTATTATTCAACATGCAAAAAAATTCTATTACTTTTTTTTAATAAGATTTGAGTGACAATTTTTCTATGACTAGCCTAACTTATGAGCAAATTTATATATATCCACTTATTCAGAATATTTCCATTAACTTTTAAAAGTGTAAAGGTCTGAAATCTGCTAGACCAAAAAAATTGAAATGACCTAGTTAATGTGGAAGATTAAACTGAAGAATGGTAATGGATTTTAAGTGGAAAAAGAAAAAGGATCTCTGTGAATGGCCTCACATTGTTGTTATTCCCTCAACCTGACAATAAGTGAGTTATGAGTTTAACTCAACCCTACAAAACCGGCTTGTAAGGTAAGGATTACCCGCCACTTATATAGTTTATCTTGATACTATCTTTAATCAATGTGGGACTTCAACATGTCTCCCTTTTGCCCACGGCTACCCACCATGTGGGACTTTCAACACACCGCTCTATCTAAGGGTGACCACAATTTAGGTGGCTTTTCCAACACCCTCCCTCACACTCAAGACTATCTGCTTGTAGTATGACAAACACAGAAGGCCCATCAATGGGTTTAAATAGGCTCTGGTACCATGTAAAATAGGATAAACTGAGGGATAGTAGTGTGTAAACCGTGTGCCAAAGGGACCCTACGGAGCTTGTTTATATAGATAGGTAGTATTGATTACACATAATTAGAGGACATTCAGTTCCTCTAAATCAGATATCATATCCTATCACATCATAAATTCTTGATTCTCAACACAAGTGCCTTCATTTAACAACTTAAGCATTTTAGATAGTTGGTTCATGATTTGATATTAGAGCCTATTTGGCTTTAGGCTACCAGAAAATGTCCACTCTTGAAAACTCCACATTCCAAAATATCCAACTGAGTGCAATGGGAATGTATTATGATCCCACATTGTCCCAGTAAATGGGCAAAGGATCATTTATAATGACTTGGGCAATCCTTTCCTTTAAACTAGCTTTTGAGATCGAGTTAGGCCTAATCCATTTCCAATTTTAATAAGTGAATACATAAATAAACCCTAGCAAGCTAACTCTATTAATCATTTGCTTGAATACACAACATAACTTTGTAAGAAGAATGATGGACAAGAAGTTTGCCTAAATAGAGCTATGAGTCTATGACTTTTGAGACACATTGGTTTAGCCATTAAATGTGATAGGTTTTCACTTCTTAATTATCTGCTAGGCAAAAATATAAATACCTGTCCCAATGCTTGTAGACAGAGTGCTCGAAGAACTCCTTCTGCGAGATCTACTGGTAAATTTCTCCTAAAATCAGAACCAACAGTGAGAGGAGTAATACAAAAATAAAAAATAAAAAAATGCAGAAGATTGTTTAGATTACACAAAATTGTGTGACAGTCAACTGATTGTATTACATGGGTACAAACCTGAGTTCGCCAGGCAACTGTGGAAGAACATGCCTTACAGCACAGTCAAGATACCCGGCTGCCTTTAAGAAGATATCAACAGAAGCCCGTCTGCTTTCTGTTAGTAATTAACCAAAAGTTCAAACTTCCCAGTAGGAACAATATACATAAAGGTGTCAATGAAGCAACATCATTAGAAACACACAGCATATAAGACAATAAAAATATGTTTCTAGTCAATCAGCTACCACAATATATAACCAACAGGTGAAAAAAATTACAAGAAACTTTGTATTATTCTGTTAATAAGAAGATGAAATTTCCATTCCAAATTATGATAACTAGACAAGAACACAGAGAACTGTGAAGAATTATTTACTACATATGCAATGACCAAGACAAGACAAAGAACAAAAAAAAAATTAAATACTAATAACTAAAGACAACAGAGTCCATGGAACCACAAAATCACACACCCAAAGCAGAAACAAGATTAACTGACTTGTGTCTCCAATTGGAATTATTTTGATCAAATGTATTTTTGTTGTTTGATGTAAAATAAGATTATGGGGCAAGTTATACAAGGAATGTATTGATATGTGCTGAAAAATCTTATTACTCACCTTCTGATACTTTTGGCTGATGAACATCAGTGGATGTTCTGGGAAGAAGTAATAAATTAGCCTGTGACAGCAATAGCATTGCCATCAAGTGCAAAACCGACAACACTTCATACCAAGCATTAGACATGGTTGTTTCCTGTAAAAATGTCAGTTGCACCAACAAACAAAAAAAGAAAGCAGAGCAGACAGAAAATGATCAGCATTCTTTTGTATAAAAATAAATATTCAAATCCAAGGCATCAAAATAACAGGAATTACCTCTGCGTCATCCTCTTGATTCACCCAAGCAAATTGTACTTTGTATTGTAAATGGCTTCCTGCACAGTAAAGATAAGCAATTAATTAGGAGGTTGACATGTTTTGGACAGAACATCCATCAAATACAAATGGACTAAAACATGCTTTACCATTTTCAACTAATCCCAAAAGTACTGGCAAGTAGTCTTCAAGAGCCTGCTGAAGATCAGCCAGTGTTGAACCTCCTGAGGATGAAATTGTGTGATGCATCATTAAATTTGACCCACTAGTTCATTATAAAATGATTCATCCTTGCTAGCACTAACCATGTTGGGTGGCACTTTTCCTTTTTGTTCTTGTAATTGTAGGACCTTCTTGGCCAGCCATTACAACTATACGAGTTCTTAGAGCAGACAGGCGTTCCACTATATTTTTGGACAAGTAATCACCAAGTGACAGTGCAAAATCAACAGGTTTAGGAATTCGTAGACCGGGAATATACACAGAAACCTCCCCAATACTCCCTGGCCTCCTTCTATTTCCACCAGAATCCTTTGGAGTGGACACCAAGCAGCCCATGTCCTGAGTACTATACCTGATGATACAAAGAAGACACAGTGAATCACCACCATTCCACCAAGAGTATTGTGTTTCTGTGCACACAACGAGTTTCTATTGTCTCTGACATCAAGCTTCCCAGAGTTATGGGGATAACAGTTCCACAAATACACTCCAGAAACAAAGATGACTATTAACCATTCAAAGTTCAAAAAGTTTAGAGAACACTCACAACTTACAGGAAAATTAACAGTAGAAAAGCCATCAACATGAGTAATTAAATGTCAACCAGCAAAGGAGTGGTAGTAGGTTACTCAAGGGCAACATTACATTTTAAGTTGTACTAGAACTCTCCATGTTATTTTAAACTTGGCATAAACTTTATTCCGCAGCATTAATTTTTCCTTTATTTTTATTTGGTCATTTTCAGAAGCATTAATGATTCTTATTTCTTTATTTATTTTCCTCATTCCATAATCTTAACACATAATTAAAAATAAGCACCAAAGGTTTATCCAACTAACCTTGACGTTTGCTCTGGCAGTTCACTTGTCAGGTCAAAATTCTGCTATTCTCTGAGCCAAATATTCACAGGGAGAAACGTGAGATTGAGGAAAAAAAATATAGACATAAAAGCAATTAGATCACAAGAACGGCATGAGACATGACAAGTGTGGTCCGTGTCAACGCTTCGTTGTGATGACAAGGAAAAGGTTTCAAAAGATTGCAACAGGCATGCATGGTGATAGTAAAACTAAAAGGTAACATAACACTCCCAATACCAAAAAAAAAAAAAAAAAAAAGTAACACTCCCCCGTGCACACCGTTACACCAACAACACAAACCAAAACATAAGCATCAACCAGAATGAGAACTTCCTCAAGGCAAAGTAGCTTCAAGGAAAAGGTTTTGGCTCATGAGATTGAAGAAGATAGCAGGTGAAATTCAGCAAAGAATGAGAATGATGACTTGTGAGTAAAGGATTTCCAAAGAAATCCAAACAAGCAACAATTGCAGAAACGCAAAGGAAACACTTGCATTGTTTTATCTCTTCCTTGCAGTAACTGATGGGAAAAAAACGTTAATGAGGAAAAAAAAAAAAAAAGTTCCGGAAATGGAAACTGAAGCTTGAAGTTCAAAACTTTTTTATAGTAATGAGAAAAATGCTCCATTGGGTTAATGAAAAATTACACAAAATCTTGGATTTCAGAATTTGGATTAACCGCCCCCCGCCACCCAAAAAAAAAAAAAAAAAAAACGTTGTCAGAATTCAACCCAAGACATAAAATGAATCGATTCTCCAACATGATATAATCCAAAGCAATCTCCAACCCAGAAAAGCACTTGTTGAAGAAGAACAATTTCTACAACTGAATTTATCATTTCCAAAAAAAAAAAAAAAAAAAAAAAACCTCCACCCTGATATTCAATTGAGAATCACATGCAGCTAATGAATCTTACATGAACAGGTAGAGTGGCAGCAACTGAGCAAAAGAGAGTGAGGCACCCAATTGCAATCCAATTCAATTCAGAATCAAAGGAACCCTAAAAAAAAAGCAGAGAACTTGAGAGGTGGCGAGAAGCAGAAACTAAACTTGAAAAAGAATGTGATCCTAAGCGATTCCTTCAGCGAGACGAACAGAGACAAATACAGATACAGAGACAGAGACAGAGTCTTCTTTCTTTGAGAACAAAATTACAATTATATTTTTAATTATTATTGTGGAACATTGGGATATTGCTTGTTTTTATTCATACATCATAAGAATAAGATATGTGTGTGCGTAAGACACAGCCAACAAAGTTGTAAGTTGTAACACAAGCAGCCAGCCACAACTAGAAAAATGGTTTTACCATTAACATTTGCATTAGGTGGCTTTATATATTATTGTTAATTGTTAATTACTAAGTACTATAGTATTAGAAGCAATTGCGTTTAAATGGCGCACATTTGCAAAACCACTTCTTTTTAAAGCCTCCATTGATTCTCAGTCTCTACTTTGTGCTGTGTCTAGCTGGTTTTACTCTTTCCTTTTTTTTTCTATATTTTCTATTTTACCTACCTTTTTTTATTAACGTGAGTCTTAAGATATAAATTTAAAAGAAGGAATTGGTCAAAATAAATAGCTATATGATTTTAGAAAATTAGAAAAATACTTTTATATTCTTTAAATAATTAAAAATAAATAATATATTATTTTAACTGTTTAAGAAACAGCAAGTGATGTTGTCCGTGAGTGGCAAGTGACCACACTGGCAATTCCTACAGTATACACACAATGGGATTGCTTGCCGTCTCAGTCTTTTTTCATATTTTTTTTTTCCCTTCTAGAAATAAATAGTATTAAATATTTAATATAAAAATTACAAGTGGGTACTATATATGAAGATTAGGTCTGCAGAAATTTCAACTGCATGCAAGTGTGAGCTCATCGTAATACCTAAGAGCCGATCCTCGTCTATTCCCCAATAGGCAATAGCTGCGTGTTTTTGAATACCAATAATTTTTAATTTGTTTTCATCATCGGTCCTTTCAATAAATGGTTAAATTCGTTTTTTAAAATATAAAATATTTATAATTAATTATAAAAAATAAAAATTTAAATTTAATCTTTAAATATATAAAAAGTTTAACAAATTAATCTTACAAATAATTTAATCACAAATTAATTCTTTAACCTTATAATTAATTCTCAAAAAATAAAATTTATTAGTAAATTAATTTTTAATTATTATAACTTAATAATAAAATAGTCTCATAAATTTAATAATAAATTAACTTATTATTTTTTTACATATTCAATAACTAAATTTATAATTTTATATTTCAACAACTAATTTGTTATTATATCATACTTTCTATAACATATTTACCTTCAATTAATAGGATTTTCTTCTGAAATAATAACAAAAAGATAAAATTAAATTTTCTTTATACTTACCTTAATATGTTTATCACTTTTTCTACGAGGAGAAAAATAATCTTTCTTCAAAATTGTGAATTGTACTTCGAACAAGTACAACCAATTATTAATTGAAAAATTAATGACTAAAATTATAATAAATACATGTGTGTATAAGCACAAAAAAAAAACATGTATAAAATAAATGATAAAATATTAAAATTATTAAAATTTGAGTCATTGATTTTTTAATTGATAGTAGTCATTATCTAGATTTTGAAAAAATCAAATTAAAAATAAAACTATTAAAATTGTTGACTCTTGGCAATCGGCGTCAATAAATTAAGAAGTGCGGGCATTGACAGCATTAAAAAAACACACGTGAATCACTTCCAAATTGTTAGACTCAAATTTACGATGATGAATACTGAAACTTCAAGCCATAGCAAGCTTAATCCTTAAACTCTGCCTCAATGTGTGTTTATAAATAATTCTACAGAAAAAACTTATTATTATTCCTGAATTTGTTGGAAGGACTCTATTACACTACTGTTTTCCTTTTCTATTGCTTTCGTATTTGTTTTTTGAATATGTTTAATTTTTTTTCCTTTTTTTTAAGGCCTTTGGTATCTATATATACATCATTTTCGACAGGATTATCATGTGCGAAAAAAATTGTTTCCAATTTTTTCAGGGCAGTTGTATTGTTAAGGACTAAAAATTGAGATATTTAATAAGTAAAATAGTCTATATCAACTGATTTATGTGTTCGGTAGCAGATATTTATCATTCTTAATTTGTCATCACAAGAAATATATACGGTAAAATCAAAATGGAAAAATTATTAAGACTTAAGAGTATGGATATATACTTAAAGTGAATATCATAATCTGCTCATCGATCATGTGATAGACGGATCGAGTAATATGCATATGTCTCCATTTGTTTTTTGTTCTAGTGTAAATTATTGTGGAAGTATAAAAAAAATTGCTTCCATAGGATGTATATCATAATTTATGTTTCAAAGAACTCAACTGTTAAATTTGTCATAAAATTTGTATTTTGTGAAGAAAAATGTAACCCTAATACGGTTAATTTTACACATATAATGTGTCTTAATTATGATATGTGTGTCACTTTCTTATATAATGATAATGATAAAAGAATGAGTAAAGTAATCAAATGATTTATTACAATTGATTGTGATATATTTGTCACTTGTGACAAAAGAAAATTTTAATGAGAATGCTCTCATGAAAAGAAGATAACATGAGAAATGAAGTGCCATTTTCACAGTTAGGATATGTATAACTTTTTTTTAAAGAAAATGTGTAAAGTAAAAAAAAAATATCTATTGTAAATTTAAAACTCATTAAGATTAAAATATTTTAATAAAATACGTTTTTATTTATTGTATAAGTATAAATCAAAACATGTGTTATTAATCTATTTAAATAAGATTTCACAAAACAGAACAAATATTAAATGCAATTTTAATGTGACCAGTATTTGATTTACTGCATGTTTGGTTTCATGTTAGATTTTGTATAATCATGTTGAGATATTAGATAAAGTAATTTTAAATATATGCTCACATGCATATTTGGTTTTATGTTAGATTTAACATAATATTTGGTTTCATGTTAAAAAATTAATTTTGGATTCACAACTAATTCAACTTAGAAATAATTTTAGATAGTTTTTGCATTAGACTAAAAAATTATATTATTTAAGTTTTACTACTAACTTACTTTTAAAAATGTTTTGGTATAGGTTTTTTTCATAATTTGAGACGACTTAGCCATAGCATTCAAAGTATAAATTATCCTTTTAAGTCTTCATATTTTTTTTTTGCCATGTCTTCCGATATACAAGGAATCAATAATTAGTTATTGGAAATGTCCCTACATCTCCTGTTATTTGAGTTGTTATCATTGTGTGAGACCAAATCTTACAACGGCTATGAATGGGATCGGATCGGCGTGAGATTTGAATCCGATCGGAGTATTGTGATTGAGTTGATACATGAATCCGATCTACAAGCTAGATATACGGTCCTCTAATCTCTAGCCTAAAAGGAGAAAAGACTAAGGTAAGGTGAACACCTGATCTTTATGATCATATTCCTATGATCAAGTTAAGGCATGAATGCAACCCAAAAGGCACATATATAATCCTCCATCCTCTAACCTAAAAGGCGAAGAGGTTAAGTTTAAAAAATGAGCATTGAATCAATTTAAAATCAATTTTGTTAACTCAAACAACACGATAATCACAAGATATATATTTATTAGATGCTTAAATATCATTTTAATCCTTGTAATTTAACATTTTTTTCTTTTTAGTTTTTGTGAAAAAAAAAAATCATCGTTATAACATTTTAGATAATATTTTTTTCACTGTTCAAAACGTTATTAAATTGTTTCAAGGATTAAAAATAAAATAAACTTAATATGGACGGACTAAAAAAAATTGCTAAATTAAAAAAAAAAACTTAATTAGAATGCAAATAAAAGACATAAAACACATCATCGTCGTAATTCTTAAGAATTACAATGATTATTTTCGTCTCATCACATAGCTATGCCTCATAACAATATACATGATAGATTCTTCAGAACAGGGAAGTGGCAAGTTATAATTAGTATGATGGTGTATCTAGCTATCTCCTTGTATGTCATGACGTGCCTTGATAGAAATGATATCCTGGTTTGCCTCATATATGGCGATCCAATGAATGATGTTGAGAACGGTTAATATCTCATAACAAGAATCTTATAACTTTTTGCCACCACTTCCCCAAGCACCTACTTTGATGCAAGTTACATGTCTACTCTTAAAAAAACAACAGATGTCATTACTCATGTCGGTGAATTTAGTGTCCAACTAGAGTTATTTGCGTCTTTCTTCCTACCTCTCCCATTTATGATCGTTGCATGATCGTCAATACATTTTCAAATTAGTTAGATGGCTGTAAGCCACCCACCAACACCAAGTCCAAGTATATATGGAAATTCTTAGCGTGATACATAGTACTATTACAGTCATAGATTCACACAACAGACACGTTTTTAAATGCATCATAAGTTAAACACGAAAATATCTTGGGTCAACAATTACAATAAAAAGAAAATCATAATATTATTAACGATTAAGAGTTGGGTTTGCATATTTGTCGGTATATTTTTTCAATAAAAATTAAATTAATAGTATAGATATTATCATTAATTTATATTAATAATATTATTCTTTATAAATATATATATTAAGAAATATTAATAATATATGTTACGGTGGATATATGATTATACTAAGATGAATAAGATAAGAACTAAATATATTCGATGAAAGGTAATAGTAATACCAGTGGATTGAAGTGTTTTGGGCACGTAATGAAACGACTATTGGATTCTCCTATAAGAACAAAAGTTAGTTACTAAGAATTTGACACATTAGCGGACGATGTATCTTAGAACGGAACGAAGAAAAACTATAAACTTAGTGAAGGGTTAGGTATGTTGTTATCCTTATGTTCCAGATGGACCATTTTTAGTCATTTTCTTCTTCATTTTCCCCCTACTTCTTTCTTCCTCTTTGCTTTTACCATTTTTTTAACCTCCTTATATCTTTTATTGGGTTCATCTATTACCAATCTCAATTAACTTGGGTTGAAGGTGTTGTTAATGTTGATGTTGATATATAGAAATTGTACGTATATTCTTAATTCTAAGAATGCCAGAATAAACCATTCCAAATAATAAAATTGATTTTAAAAACTAAAAATTAACCAATTAAATCAATAATAGAAACTTATATTATTTTATTGTGATTTTTTTGTGTGTAATCAAGAAGTATCCAAGACCTTAATTTGACAGACAGTTAATATTTTTTTCACATATCTGCCTATTTGGGGTAAAGTAGAGTAGTAATGTTTATTAAATATATTAGTATTTTCTTATTAATATATAACTTTTTTGTATATAGTAATTAAGAAATTAGGACTTAATTAAACGGCAATAGCATATTATTATATCTTTTATACGTTCCAGCATGTCAACGTGTTTAAGCATGCATTACTGGGTGGATTACCTTCTTAATGCATGTGAATACTTAAATAAAAAAATAAATTAGAGAGTTAAAGAACAAGACTGTTAATTTAAGTAAGGGAATTACATACGCATTGCAAAAATTACAAGGCAAGGGATCCCCATGCACTTTTTTATGTTTGTTTTAAGTAATTATGGTTACACGGGATCATTATCTGATTATATATCATGGAAGACAGGAATTTTTTGAGATAATGTTGTGATGATGAGAATCCACGGAGTGGGAGCCAAATATTTGCTTTTGAAATGTTATTTATTGAATGTCATTCACCGATCTACAAACATTGTTTTTATTCTAAGATAGAAGAGTGATTGAGTTGATATGTTGATAGAAGGAGCTAGTATATAGCAGCATTAATTAATTTAACATATAAGATTATTGTTGTGTTGCTGTTTGGGCACCGACTAATCATGTAGCATCGCCGTCCAAGGATGTTAAATGTTCCACGTGAGCGCACGTGACGTCATCGGAGCGGTTTATGATGTCAGTGAGCCCCAGCCGTTGAAATAACCCTGGGTGGTGGCGCCACCACGCAACACAACACAACACAAGGGAAGCATGACGGTTTGAATTTCCTTTCAAAGAGGAAAACGACAGGGACAGCACGTGATCTGGCCGTTTTCACTGCTGGACAGCGACCACTGAATAAGCGACGCGTGGACCAAACAGTTGTTAAGGTAACCCTAGTTGGGAAGGTGACGTTGAATGGTGGAAACGTGTGACACGTACGTAACGTAGAGTAGAGACGATCGTTTGTGTTGTGACATCGCAATACCCCATGTTTGGTTTTTCTGTCTGGGAGTTTATATATATGACCCACTCCCAACTAGGGATGGAAATGGGCCAGGCCACCTATCAGGGACCTTTGGCCTGGCCTATTTAAGGCCTGGCTTGGTCTGGCCTGTTTATTATAAAAGTCAAGCTTAGGCTTTTTGAAAAGTCTATTTAAATAAAAAGGTCGGGTTCAAGCTTTAAAAAAAGCCTGTTAGGCCTATCAGGCTGGCCTATTTAATATATATATATATATATAATTAAAAGATATAAATCAATCTTTTAAAAAAAGAAAAAAATAAGATAAAATCTAAATAACCTAATCTACTTAAAAGATAAAAATAAAATAGAAGATTTGAAACATTATAATAGATTTGTAAAAAGATAAAAGTATATATATATATATATTAAAACTAAAAAGATATAAATCAATTTTTTAAAAAGAAAAATAATATAATATAATATAAAATCTAATCTACTTAAAAAAAATAAAATATAAAAAAGATAATTTGTATGTAGGTTTGTAAATTATAAAAAAGTAAAAGTTGTTATGTTTATTTTAAAAAGAGAAATAAAATAATATAATATAAAATTTAATCTACTTAAAAAGATAAAAGATAAGAAAGATAATTTGTGTGTAAGTTTTATAAAAAAATAAAAGCTGTTAGGTTTGTTTTAAAAAGAGAAATAAAATAATATAATATAAAATATAATCTAATTAAAAAGATAAAATATAAAAAAGATAATTTGTTGTGATTAGTAAATTTTAATCTCATATTAGAGTGTTCTAATTGATTTTATTTTTTCACGTACAAATTAAAAGGGAAGTATGTGTCTTTTTTATATTAAATTTACAAAAGTATTATGCGAATTCTCGAAGTTTTACTATATAGTCATTAGATTTTTTTTAATATATAATATTTATTTTAAAGTAGGCTTTTTAATAGGCTCGTAGGCCAAACTAGGCTTTTAAATAGGCTAGGTCAGGCCTAAAAAAAAACCTATGATAGATAAAAAGGCTAGACCAGACTTTATATTTTTAAATTAGACCAAGGCCAGGCCTAATCAAGCCTGGCCTGGCCTGTTTCCACCCCTCCCAACTCAATCTTTGGTTTTTAATATATTCTTGAAACTTGGAGAATGTAAAAGATTCATGTATACAAATGCATGCTAACAGTGTATTACTATTTATCTCATCACTTATATTTCAATACCTTTAAATACTTTATCAATAATTCTATTTTTTCTTTATCTATCTTTTATTACATTTTAATATCTATCATATTAATATTCTCTCTTCTCTTTTTATCTCTCCCAAGTTATCAATTGATTTTAGATATTTAAATACTTTATTTAATATATAAGAATCAAAGATAAATTTTTAAAAATTTATAAAAATTCACATATTTTATTCAATCAACTAAATTAAATCCTTCTATTCTCCATTTCTTATTCTAGCGATGGAGAAGATGAGATTGATTGGAGCTGGTCCCCACTGTATGCGTAAGCTCAAGTGAGTAGCTCCTGAAGCAAACTGCGGTATTTTGGACTCGTTTAAGGGTTCGGCCCAGTGGACTTACGCAACAAATGTTAGGCCCTGTTTTAACCAGAAAAATATATTACGGAGGATTTTTCAGATTGGGCAATTGCACATTGTGACTACATTTGGAAAATTGAATATGGTAAACCTGAAAGACTTTGGTTTAGTGATTTACAATTGCATTACATGGATGTACGGGCGCACACGAATTAACTTACCGCAAACAAAAATGGAAATGATCAAATGTCTACTACATGAGCTTTTGGGAGAATCAAGAATCTACTCCATATTTTAAAACATAAAAGATATGGGAATATTAAGAAAAACTATGTTGTCTCATTGCAATTCCAAATGCTACATATGAATTTCTTACTTTAATAGAGTTCATTATACGTTATCATAAATGTTTAAAGCATAATATATTATAAAATGAAAGGTATAGAAAAGTAAATTATAATATTTATAAATTTTTAAATTCTTTTAAAGATTAAATGATATGAACTCTTGTGAGGATCATAAAATCAGCATCTCAAATGGATGAAAATTCAAAAGAAAAAATGTAGAAGAAAAGGAAAAAGAAGATTGAAATAAAAAATGATACAAGAATGTCACAATTCCTAGGATTGATAAATTGAAGAAGATACTTCACTTCAAATAAGAAAATTCAAAGATAAAAACTAAGAGTAATTTCTAATAATCTAAAGAGAAGTTTCTCTAGTTTCAAAACTTCATCCTTAATTCCTAAATGAGTCCAAAACTATTACAAGATCAACATTTATTTTATTATACTAATAAAGCTAAAGGCAACCAAAGTTCATTACTAAAGTCCAAACATAACTAAAAATATTAAAAGTTACACCCAAGAAACCCCACTAATAATGCACCTACCTCTAATAAACCGAATAAGAGTCCAACAAAAAAACATGAAAGAGACTTAAGTCCAATAAAAAATATAAGGCCCAACAAAAATTCAAAATAAATATCAAAGATCCAATTAATTATGTTTTTAGTCTATGAATATTTTCAATTTTCATTTTTAGTCTTTTAATAAAATTTTGACTCATCTTAATTTCTAACGTGTCTTTCATTTTCCGTTTTAAATGATAACACTCAAAAGGATATGACACGTGTTATTTACTTTAATTATTGCAGAGGTTCATTTTCTGAGGGTTAAAAAACCTCAGAAATGCTTGGATTGACTTGTTTACAGGAGATTAAACCCAGAAAAATTGCTTCTCATTCTAATTCTCGAACCAATGTTTTCCATTATCTAGAAGCAACCAAAATACAAGGGAGAGAGTGTCTAAACTCAAATGCATTTGTGGTAATTTTGTTTTCACATTTCACAATCCCTGAAGTAGCATTCAAAAACCTACGAAAGACATTAAATCATTCCCAAATAATTTTTTCACTCATCGCCGTCGCCGTCCCGCCCTCTCAGCCACCGCCTCCGCCTGGGCTTCCTCTATTGTCACCTTTACCTCCCTCACTGAAAATCGACAACCTCTGTTCTCACCTGCATTCCTCAAAAGAAAACACCAATTCACCAAGACCATCGCACACACAAAGTCTCTCTCAAGTCAAGTAATGAAGCTTCAGATCTAATGCTAAATCATGGATCCGATGGAGAGAGAAAGAGAGGAGTTGGATTGATTCACACATTTAATCGCTGTCACAGGGTATAATTAATAGTTCTCAGAATTTGAACTCCTTTGGTTACTCTTAATTTTTGAATTTTGCGTTTTGATTTTTGCCTTTTGATGAGATTGTTGAGTCGCTTATTATTATTATTATTATCAGCTTTTTCTTGAATGTGGATAAGGCGTTCCTGGGCTACACGTTAGTTTCAATGTAGGTAGGTGAACAAGATCACGTTGTCGTAATGATTGACACCTCCGTTTTTCAATTTCTTTTAATATTGGTCTACGAGAATGATTTTTTTCTTTTTTGTTATTTGAAATTGATCCATTTGGCTGTTGATTGGATATTTGGATTCATGTGTGCATGATTTGGAATTTGTTGATCGATAAGTGCTTCCAACTTGCAACGAAAACAGGGGAAAGGGGAGAAGCGAAGCCTGAAACACTAGTGAAGCAATTTCTGGCGGTTCTCTAGCATCCAAATATTGTTTCATGTTCTTTAAACCCCAAACACACATATATCAATTAATTAAGAGATTGATGTCACCCTATCAATTAACTGTGAGATTTTATGAAAAACTAAAAATATTAACACACAAAAGCATTAGAAATTAAGATAGGTCAATTTTTTTTTTTTGTTTAGGATTTAAAAGCGAAAATTTGAAAAAATTCTAAAATTAAAACATAATTAATCCAAATATTAATTATCCTTAGGCTCTTCCAAGTGAAACTCCTTAAATTAATCTTCATCATTTCCTCCTTTTTGAAATAAATTTGTTCTCAAATTTAACATTTTATTATCTACATATAAAAAAAATACCATTATTAGAAGAAGAAAATTTGCTCATACAATATCATTTTACACCATTGCTCAGTTCTTTCATTTTACATATATACTTTAGGCTATTTTGTCTCTCTTCATATAGGTAAAACTTTGGGATTATTAATTTGTGTTGTTTTAAATTACTCTTGTGTCTCATAGGGTCATCTTTCCTTAAATTCTAATTTGAATCTTCTTTCGTTTTCTATTTTAATTACCTTTTTTTTTAATGAAAGGAATTATTAATTACATTTTCTATTTTTCATCAATATCAATCATAAAATATTTATACATTATTATGAGAAGAGAAATTGTAAACATAAAGAGGTTATTGAATTATATTTATATATTATCATTAAATATTTATATATTATTTTGTATGTTTTATATATTAATAAGATTTTTTATTTTTTAAAATTAACATTCACAATGTAAGTAGATTAGCTGAAAGTAGATTAAAATAAAATAAGATATTTGGCGGTGGATTAGACGACCATTAGAGTCTTATTTAATGAGCAAAAATCCCTTGCTTTGCGTGTTCTCTACACTCCCATAACAAGAAAGCAAAATCCAGGAGGCTTCACTCTTCTCTCTCATGTTCATGTGTGCTAAGATGGTAGCTTCATTTTCTATCTTTTTTTCTTTTCTTTTTTGTAAATCTATTCTGCTTCAACTTTAGCCATTGCCCGGCCTTTTGTTGGTTAGAGGGAAAAATGGGTATCATTGAAAAGATCAAAGAAATGGAAGTCAAGATGGCTCAACCCAGAAAAACAGTCACAGGTACTCATTGGGTACCCTTTGCATCAATCTTTTTTTTTTTTTTTAATATATTTGATTAATATTGTATTTAACCTTGGATATTATTGACCACTAATTTTTGCTTCCATGGACATTATTCTTTTTCTAATGTTTTTTTATGCAGTTGTTTTACTTTTATAAATTCAAAGTGTGTAAATGTCTTCTGCTGATTTTATTCGTTTGTTTTTGTGTAAGCTTTTGATAATTAATTTTATGAATTTGTTTTTGTCATTTGGTAGGGTTCAAGTGATCATATTAACATGTGTCATCGCGTTCTTTATTCGTTCTTTATTTAAACTCTCAACCTCAATCCTAATGGACTATAATAACAATACATATACATGTATTTCATAATTTTTAGAGAAATCTCTCTCTCTCTCTCTCTCTCTCTCTCTCTCTCTATATATATATATATATATAATCTTACTCAAATTATTTAAACTCATCCTCAATCCTAATGGACTAGAATAACAATACATGTAATTCATAATTTTTAGAGAAATATCTATTATAAAAGATAGATAATGCAACACGAAAGGAATAATTTCTTATATAAGACTTAATTGGTCTTTGACAAACTACTAATCTATTTAAGGTTGTGCTGGTAGTTAAAAAATCGAGTAATTTATATAAGATTATAATGTTAAATATTTAGCATCATTTGTTTAGAAAAAATATAAAAGCAAAAGGTACATCAACTTATGAAAAAACTGAAAAAGTTACAAAATCGTATATTATCCATGTTGATTACATTATTTCCAATTGGAGAATGGTAGCTAGAGAAGCATATAGTTGAAAATGAAAGATGGGTTATTATTAGTATATTTAGAGGATAAGTCAATCATTTTCGGTATTATTTTTGTATCAGATTTCTAAATTGACTGATTAATGCACATTGGTGAGATCTTATAGTATAATAATAATAATACATAATTAAAAATATTGAATCTGTGAAGGTTTGAAAAAATGACGCAATGATCTAGCGGCTCGCATCAGAGTGGGAAAGACACTCCTGTTCGTACGGCCAAAGTCAATTAAAGTCATCATTCCCACCTAATAATCCTCTAAAACCTAGAAAATATTTATCTTGTCCATGTTAATTTGGATATTTATATGGTTCATTTTCTAATCAATAAAAACTAAGTTGTATTATTATATTGTTATTTTAATTTTTAATAATAATAATAATAATTTTAAAAAATTTATCAACAAATGATTAATTTAAAGAAAAAAATAAGAATACACCAATTAGTGTAACAACAAACGATATGACAACAAATCAAAAATATGATTAAAAAAATTACAATTTTAAAATTTTAAATTCAGTTCTTATTTGTTTTTTTTTTTATATAATTTTATCTGTTGCCATATCGTGTTATTCGTTATTATGCTAATCGGGATATCTTATATTTGTTCTTTTTTGTTTTACATTAATCTCTTGTTAACAATTTTTTTAAAAAAATTAAAGTTTCTTTTTTAAAGAATTAAATAGATTACATTTTTAATTTAATAACTTTCAATTTTTAACCAGTAGCTAATTTTTAACTTTTTTTTCTTAATTTATATACTTCTCCTTTTTAAAGAAAATGTTTAATTATGTATTTAGTCCTTATAGTTATACTATTTTTATTCTATGCGTAGCTTTTTAATCTTTTATAGTAAATCGTAGGGACTAAAGAAATTAAAACATACGTGTAGAGAGATCAAGAAGAGTTAAGTGAGATGTGTATAGATTAATAAAAAATATACGTTTGTAAGTATATTAAAAAAAATCACATTTATAAAAAAACAAAAAATAATTCAACCTAAAAAAAGTCATTCCTCTCCACTAGCGGAGAAACTAACAAAATGTCAAAATCGAATGTTAATTCCGCGGCAGTGTCGCAAGGGAAGCGTGCGGAAATTGGAGTATAACGAGGTTGGGCCGCAGCGATCTTCCAGTGTTCATATCAAAAACATTTCTTACTTAGTTGTTTATTTTTAAACACCAAGTTAACGACCTGTCTCCCAGTTTGTTTAGGAAGTTATTTTACCTAATTTTTTTAATTATTTGATAAATAATTTTATTTCATTAACTTATTATCTTTTTTTATATATCATTTGAAGCAGTATTTGAATTTTTAATTTATTATTTTTTATGAAAAACAATCATTTACCATTTTAATTTATATTATATTATACTACATTTGTTTTATAATTTTTTTCTTTCATATTACATTATTTATTAAATCAATCACACTGTTTATTTTAATATTTAGTAAAATTTCAAATTAAAAATATTCACATATATATATATACATATATTACTAATAAGTCGTGGATCCAAATAATTTCAAGTTTAATTTTCTAAAATAAGATATTAAATTCGACATAAAATTGATAGATATTCAACACTTATATATATATTTATTATTTTTTTGAAATAAAAAAGAAAACTTATTGCATTTCATTTAGATGAAAGCTTCAATACAATGTGAAATGAACTCAAAAGTAAGGGGACTAGCAAAGATCTTGACACCATGGTCAATTGGCACGCGCACGATTAGCTTGTCTTCGGATAAAACTAACCACTAAGTTTGGAAGGCTTGTCTTCGCATGATAGAGCCAAATTCCGATTGATCATTGTTGTCCCCATTTATGTTGTCAACAATTTAGTTGCAATCAACTTCAACAGTTACATCTGAGATACCAAGATTATGGAGCCACTGCATTAATGCTTCAAGAAGTCCCGTGGCATCAACTTCATGTTTTAATGGCGAACCTTGGAGAATCGTAGTTTTGGTGCTGAATGCTGATGAATGTTGTTCCTTGGTCGTGGAGCAAACAAAGGCCAATCCCAAAGCTGTTGTGGCCGTTGAAAGAGGCAGAGTTGATGTTGCATTATATTTTGAGGTGGCAGCTGTAGCAGGCTTCGTCCAAGAGGGGGATGCATATGATTGTGAGGTAGGTACGTATTTGTCAGTGTTGGCGATCGATGAGAACGTTGAAAACCATTTTGTTAGATTTAAATTTACATACATATTTCCCAGGCTTGATTATTTTGGTGTACATGTGTTCCCACATGGAATATAATATTCTCAATACATTGTCTTCATATTTTATATACCACCACGGTCACTGTGAGATGACTAAATAAAATAATAATAATTAATTAATTAACCCACCCATATTCTTTTCTCTCTGAAGTCTTCATATTAAAATTGATAAAGTAGAAAAAGGTGCTCCATTCATTCAGTCATATAAACCGTCCCACACTCACGCACAGGTCTCTAACATTCCCTTTTTCTGCTTCTGCGTTTCAACTAAATTACAAAACCTACCATCATTTCTCTTTCTCTTTTCTTTCATCAACTTCATCCTTTGAAAATCCTTTCTTCATCTTCATCCATCCATGGACACAGCTCAATGGCCACAGGTAATTAATCCTTTGATTCCTTCTGTTTCCTTTTTTGTACCCGCTGGTGCAAGTGAAACTACGTGTCCACCCATAATTTTTTTTCACATCTATCAATTTTTTTTAACATATGTATCATGTATGTACCTTTCGCTTTCTCCCTTTTTCCTTTGCTTTTGCCACAACATAAAGAAGTAGATCAAAAGTTTCCATTTATATAATAATTATATACATAATTTCCTCCATCTTTCTCGATCGTGAAAAAGTGTAGACCAAGTAAATTAATTTGCTAGTTATGATGTAAATATATTTGTTTGATACACACACCTGCATGATTTGATTAATTAATTTGTTTATGTGCATATATGATTATTGAAGGAGATGGTGGTGAAACCAATAGAAGATATAGTGGTGACAAATACATGTCCAAAGGCTGTGGAAAGGAAGCCAAGGCCACAAAAGGAACAAGCAATTAACTGTCCAAGGTGTCATTCAATTAACACCAAGTTCTGCTACTACAACAACTACAGCCTCACACAGCCTAGGTATTTCTGCAAGACATGTAGAAGGTATTGGACTGAAGGTGGAACTCTCAGAAACATCCCTGTAGGAGGTGGCTCTAGGAAGAACAATAGATCTTCAGCTTCTTGTTCCACACCTAATAATAGTCACAATAACAATAATTCAACCAATAAGAAGCTTCTTCCTGATCTGGTCATCAAACCTCCAACTTTGTCACACACTCAAAACCCTACTAGCAATAATACTATTCATCAAGGCCAAGATCTCAATTTGGCTTTCCCATCCACCACCCCAGTTTTCAGAAAAATCTCTGAATTGGTTCACCAAAACATCAAAAGTAGCAACAACAGCATGTCAGCTTCAGCTTCTTCTTCTTCAACCACAACTACAACTTCCACTTCTCACCTTTCTGCATTGGAGCTTCTTACTGGGATCACTTCAAGTTCCAGTGCTGGTTTGACTTCTTTCATGCCTGTGCCGGTTCCATCTGATCCAAATTCTATCTACACACGTGAGTTTCCTCTGCAAGATTTTAAGCCTACCTTGAATTTCTCTTTGGATGGGATTGGAAACGGGTACACAAGCCTTCAGAATGTTCAGAGTGGGAGGCTCTTGTTTCCACCTGAGGACTTAAAACAGGTTTCTAGCACCACCACCACAATGGATCAGAAACAACAAGGAGATTCAACTGGGTATTGGACTGGAATGTTAGGCGGAGGATCATGGTAATTAATCATCAAGAGAGTCATATATATATATATATATATATATATATACACACACACACACACACACACACACTTAATTTCTTCTCTTGCTTTCTACTAAGTTAATTTTCCTTTAGAACTTTTTCTTTTTTGGGTTTTAATGAGTTTCCTTCAGATCATGTGGGGACTTCACTTGTTTGGATTTCTTCATAACTGGCTAACAGCTGATAGGATCGATTCATACATGGGTTTCTTTTCCTCTTCTGTCAATTTCTTATATGTATATCTGGCTCCTCTTATATCTCTTCATGACCAAGTTTATTTTGGGATCTTGAAATGAAGCTTATTTTAGGCAGGCTTCAGTCGTACTTGGAAAATTAAAACAAGGGTTACATTGCATTTGATTATATGTAATGATAGAAAAGATCAAGATTAACTCCATTTTTTAGGGTTAACAAGTAGCTAGAAAGGGGGGCCTGGTAAATTAAGTGTTGTTGCCCTTTTTGTTATAGTATTTCATGTAATTTCTTCTATCACTAAAGAAGGTCAACATCATCAACTGGTTTGATTGTCTAGCTTACCGGATTCGAAAAATGTATAATGTACAAGAATATATTACTATTATTAAATAAATTGGTATGTTTTTTTATGTGATTAAATAAATTGGCATGTTATGTTTACATTGTAAATATTTGGCTGCGAATATCTTATGTGATGTTAGGTATACCTTTATTTTATCATCCCTTTTCTTTTCTTTCTTTTTTGTTTTGTGTTAATACATTCAGGTTTAATTGGGGATGTCAGTTGTAGCAAGATTCATATCCGCATTAAAATGTGTTATGATAATGATTCATGAATTGCTAGAGGAGAACAAAAGCCAGGTGAGACTTCTGATATCTTCACGTGACACCCCATTAAAGAGGTAACGATGATTAAGTATAGTCATCATAACTACAAACTATAAAGCTGCCTCAATCAAAACCCCACCTATCGGCCTCCGCAATAATATCAATAAAATAGCTCTGCTTGTACTATTTTCCTTCGGTTTGCAAATAGATAATAGTGATTTTTTCATGATAAAGAAAAAGGAGATAAATAAAAAAGAATAAATATAATTAAACACTTAAAATGTTATTCAACGTCTAATAAAAATGAGAAAAAGTATATAATAAATAATATAATATGATAAAAAGAAATATTTTTTAAATTATAAAATATTCAAATATTATTATTCATAAAAAAATTAGATATATTTTTAGTTTTTGTAATTATTTATCATCCTTATAAGATTATTTTTTGTTTTTAATTATTTATAGTCCTTATAGGTTATATTTATTTTATTTCTAATTATTAAAATACTTTAAATAGTATTTTAAACAATAAAAACATTATTTAAAACAAAATAGTGTTTTATGTAATAAAAAATATCATCTAAAATATTATTGAGATAAAATTAAATATAATTTAAAAAATTGTAAGGATTAAAAAAATTAAATTAGAAAAAATAATATTTAAATAAAAAAGGACATAAATAAGAATAAAATCTGAGGATTGATTCATTCTGATGAGCCAATGATGATTGCTTGCGTTGTCTAATCCCAACCGAAAGAAGAAAAAAAAAGTGAGAAGGATCTGACACATGACATGCCCTGTTATCTTCTAAATTTCTCTTTCTTTTTTCCAAGTGGGGGTCCCATAAACATTCCCCTCGACATGTGTGCTAAATAAGAATAATTATACACTCACTCCCACTTGCTTCATCCATTCATATATAGCTACATTCCAACCCAACTTCTCTTCTATAAACTTGCTTTCTCTTTTTCTCCTCATTCTGCGCTGTAAGCCACTGCTAATGAAAATTATTACACCCATTTTTTAGTCACTTTATTAAACTATTTTTTTAGTAAAAATTAACAATATTATATTCTCTTTTATGTATACTTTTATTTGTTTTTTTTTCAAATATTTTCGTTCAAAATATTCATATTTTTTATTACCAACATTCATCATAATAAAACATTAAAATGTATTGATTCCTTTTTCTATCATATATGTATTTAATAAACCAATAAATATGTAGTCATACACTCATAACTATATTTGTAGTTAAGCATTTATAAAATGGTATATTATTATATCATAAGAATTGGCATAATCAATATTTTTCAAAATATATGGTACTTTTTTGGTACAGTAGAAAAGAAAAAAAATTAGAGAAAATTCTATTCGTATGTTGTTTAATGAAAATGAGAAATATCAAATTTTTGATAATTTTGTCATCTTTAAATTGTTTTCAAATATCATCGTTCAACGATAAAAAAAATATTATAATAAAACAAAAAAGAGAAAATTAATATCAAATTCAAACAACACTCAAAGCGTCATGCCCAGCATCTGGAGGCTGAGACCAAGTGAAAGGGTACTGTCCAAACTATCTCTAACAACATGGTTTGCTTCACTAGAGATATATAGTGTGTTTCTTTTGTTAGGAAGGAAATTAATAGAATGAATAAAAATAGAAAAAAGCGAAATAAGGTGAATGGAAAGAAAATAATAAATAAAATAAATTTTAAAAGCATTTGACTTAAGAGAAATAAAAAATAAGAAAATTTAAATAATCCATTGTTAATATTGTTATAACAGACAATTGGTTGCCTTTTTCAAACAATTCATTGTCATCAATAAACATTAATTATCATATGTAAAAATATTTGTGCATGTTTAAATTAAAGTTATAAGAGTTTAAACTTCAGAAGTAATAAATTTTTCTTTCTAAGTTTATATATTGGAAAAACAACTTTTGTATTAAAATTTGTAAAGGTATTTATGTAACTTTAAACTAGATATAAGCTTCGTGACAATTAGTTATTAATTAAAATATTATTATTTTTATAAGTAACATTTTTACTATTCACTTTCATACAAATTTATAGAAAAAAAGTGATGCTTTTTATTTGTCTTTTCTCTTAAATTTGTTCAATCAAACAAATATTTTTTCATTTTTTATAACCATCATAATTAAAGCCTTAGACTCCTCAATAATATTCCAAAATATCTTCATAAATTTTGGAATGAGATTAATTTTCGGTCATAGCCACATTTAAACTTCTAATCCTTTCTTAGGAGTGTATTTTATGATAATTAAACATAAATCATATTTTACAAATTCAACATGTATTTTCAATTAATCTAAAAATATTGATAATTCTTCTTTATTTTCATTATTTTTTCTTATTTTCAACTTATTTGATTGCCCTCTAACGAACAATAGATAAATTGAGAAGAAGGGAAGAATAACATAAGTATATCATTCACCTACTGTCATGATTCATCAATAGATTATTTGATCGAAAACTTTAATTGTTTGATAAGAAAATAAAATTAGAATTATGAACATATATAATTTCATTAAAAAAATACAACAAATTTATGCAATAAAAAATATTTATTATTCAACAAATAAAATATATTTAGAAAATATATATCATAATTTATGGAATTAAAACTTTTATTTATTTTTAACTTCATTTAATTCAATTTTTTTTATATTTTTCATGAGAAAAAGTTGCAGAAATTCACAGATATTTATCTTTTTAAGTCAAGTTTACGTCCATAAGCGGCAACTATAAGTCTATAACTACTCCCTATGTTCAGAAAATTTGACATAATTGATTAATAGTTAATTTTTAAACATACTGGTTAAGTTTTATTAGAATTCTAATTTTGAATAAGAAAAAATATATTAGAAATAGTTCCTTTTTTATAATAAAAAAATTGCTTTTTAAAAGAATTATGTAAAAAAGATTATTCTCGTTCCCTGAAAAGAGGGGGAAAAGGAGTATATGTTATGCTGCAAATGGTGGCCGTCATTGGTGTGATAGACGTGAAAGGCATGTTAAATTCTGATCATCCACTCATTTTGATCGATGGTGTTGGAAGAAACTAGAAAGATAAGTATAATAGATTTTGTGATGAAAAAGGAAGAAATAAATATAGAAATTAATAAAATGAAAATAAGATAAGATAAAAATACAAAATGAACGTAACTATTCTAACAGTAAAATAAAATCAATATAATTATTCTTTATGTAATTTATGCTTATAATTATTTTCGTCTCATCAAATGTAGTCTGGAAATTTATGAACTGAATGGAGTATTTAGTGTTGATAAGGGTATTTAGTTTTTTTTTTTTTTTGGCACGTGACCACCTTTGAAGTTAGAGTTACCTAAATGAGTTGGGCTAGTCGAATTATCCGAATCTATTTAACAAGGTGTAATGCCTGAACTTAATCTTGAGTTCAAATTAAATGTGGATTTTTTACCCAATTCGACGATGGTGGAATGTGAAATTAACATGTAAAAACTCACTATTTCTTTTTTAAAAAAGATCTTTTATAATGTTTGGACTTCATTTTAGATATCCAAATTAAATTTGAACTTTTTTGTCTTATTCCACTTTAACTGGCAATCTATATTGGATCAATTCACATTGGACTATCAATGGTAAAATAGCATTCCTTAGAAAAAGAAAAAGAAATGTTACGTTAGCTAATCCTAACCATCATCAAGGTATATAGCAAATTAATTTCCCAATAAATCAATTAGAATAAAAAGTCTTTCACAGTATTTAAACTTCATTTTAGATATCCATATTAAATTTAAACTTTTTTTTTTTTTATCTTAGTCCACTTTAGCTCACAACCCCATTGAGTCAACCCACATTTGACTATCAATGGTACAATAACATTCTTTAATAAAAGAAATATAAATGTTACATTATCTAATCCTAACCATCAATGTAAATAGAAAATTAGCAAACTAATCTGCCAATAAATCGATTAGAATTAAAACTTCTTAATCTTGGCATTATAACATCTGTAACAACACAAAATATCTAGGATTTTATTCTTAATTCTTTGAGGGAAGTGACAAATCCGAATTGTTTGAATACAAATTTCTTTCATAAACTATTTCAACTCTATCACAGATCAGTGTAACCTTATCCAAAATAGAGTCATTGAATATTAGTTAGCATGCTCCTGGTTGGTAAGGAGACTATATATTGATGCTTGTTGATCTTGTTTTGATTTATAACTCCAGGCTGGTCCGTCTTTTCCCGAAGTGACATTGATGTGAGAAATTATTTCTTCAGGAATAGGATTTTCAGTATTGATAAACAGTAGTTACATGACGCAGTTATTTAGTCCACTATCCAATTAGGCTTTAACTTGGCTGTCACGGAGTAAGCAGTCTTACTTTTTAGTCCTTTTATCCATTTGTAACTGCAGACAATGAATTTTACTAGTAGTAATAAAAAGATTGAGGTCGATGAAGTTAATGCAGGAAACATCAAACCCTACTGTTTTGTGGAGAATAATGGTCTGAAATTGGTGTCACCAGATGATATTTATAGGTTAAATTACATCAAGTATATGATGTTTTTATAGGATATAATAACCATATTCTTATTGTTCTGATACTTTTTTAGGTCATATATGAGGTATTAAATGAACACAGCATAAGCTGGAAAAAAAGCTTTCCATTTGACTGGCCTATTAAGCCACATTCCAAGCTCATTGTAATGGGTAAGATAATGCTATTTTCAATTAATATTTTAGTATTATGATTTATGATCTTCAGGTTTGCAGAAGTAATTTAAAATAGTGGGAAAACAAGAATCCACATAATTATAACAACTTGATTCCTTTGTGGACTGCAAATACTTATACTTCAATGACAATATAAATCAATTCAGAGATAGCAATTAATACTATATATGAATCTTCCTGATAAATTACTTCCTCTTATATCAAGACAAATGGGCATACAGAGGCTTAGCTATGGCCCATGTAATTATCAACAGCTTCAAGATACTTGTGACAGAATTTTCTGGTAGCAAATTTCATTGCACAATAATTTTTTAAAGGAAATTTTATGTAATGTGCGGACAAAAATTTTCATCTCAAATGATTTTTCCTCTTCTTTTAGTTATAGTACTTTATAACTTTATTTACCACCTTTTGTTACTAATTTTTTCAGTACATATTATTGACGATTTTCATTTAAAAACTGTACGCTTTATATGCTTGTCAACTAAATTTCTTGATAGTTCCAGCCGAATGTCACTCTTTGTGATGTAAAGAATTGCTTATGAATCTATATATATATGTCTTCCTGAATGAAATCGCTTAATCAATAAAGATATCTGTGTTTGTTATTAGTTACTAATTTATTTAACTCTTTAACTGATCTATTCAGCAAACATCATTCGAAAGAAAAACGCACCCACAATTAAAAAAAAAAAAGAAGGTATATATAAGTTTAATCTGTTGGAGATTCTGGATACAGGCAGAATGGGCCTCAAAGGTACGAATTGAAGACGATCACTTCGGCAGTTGGGCTTCAATAAATCTCTATATTTATAATTTGTATTTCTTACAATAATATATAATGCTATTCAATTTTTTCTTTTATGCTGAGATCATGTTTTTTAAAGGATACAATATTTTTCATTACTAGTATCTCTTATTAAAATTGTGTATATATTTAATTTATATATAAATATAAATATATTTTTAAAACTAACATTTTAAAATACACATTTATATAAATTAGAATTATATAAGATATTTGTAATTATATAATTATTTGAATATATTTCTTGATTAAGGAAGGAGACTAATCAAGTAACACACAAAATATTTACCTTTTGGGAAATAGAAATAAGAAGAACGCGATGTGAGCATGTTACCTTTTGCTGCCTTTTTGCGAGCCGTAGCATTTGAATTAGCATAAAAAAAAGTTGGTAGAAATTGAAGGTTTGATTGGTGGTATTTTGACCATCGGTGATCATGTTACTTGAAATCCCACTAATGGAGGAAGCCTATCATAACACCCATCTTCTCCAATTTTGCCAATGACAATCGGATAGAATTTTGTTGGAATACAACTTGATCCTCACCGATTAAGAGTAAATAAAAGGATAATGGGGGTTGTAATCAATGCTCAATTATTTACCCTTTAGGCGGAAATTCAGAATCAACAATTGACTAAGAACACAGTGAATTCCAGCTGAAAAAGTGATCACACAAATCACAAAGTTATGGAGTTGACTTTGTAAAGAAGTGAATCCTCAATTAATTCGCCAAATGCTAGCATAATCATAACAAAAATTAGCATCAAACTACATATGTTTTCAGACTCGTTAAAGGAGCTTTCATGATTATTATTATACTTGTGTTTTGACAACCTCTTTATCAACCCAGTTAAGTACAGAGCTCATTGTAATTAGCTCAATTGTGCAAGATTAAGCTCTCTCTCTCTCTCTCTCTCTCTCTCTCTCTGTTTTGGTGCTTCAAACCCGCAACACATATTTCTTGAACTTCGCATCAAATTAAAAAAAATTAAAATATTTTTTAATTAAAAATATTTAATTTTATCTTTTTTTTTCATTCAACATCACACAAATTAAATGTTTACACATCACTAATTAAAACGTTTTCTGGTGCATATATATATATATATAATACAGTCATTGCTGATTAAAGAAAAACGTTCTTCTATTAATTAAATGATTTTTTTTTTTATATTTACATAAACTAAGTTGCAATTCTACAACTTTGTAACTTTCTATTATTTCTTATTACCAAATTGCTATTGTCTCCCTCCCATATTACTTATAAAAATTTATTGAAAATACTTGTAATTGTTTGCATCATCTCCACATTTTTTTTAAATGTTACGTACAGTTACTTATTATAAAACTTTAATAAATAGTTTTATTAGTTAAAAACTAGGAAAATAAAACGAGGGTTAATGACTCAATGAAATATATTAAACTATATTTCAAACATATTGCTCTAAGGTATTAATTAGAGATATATAGATAAATTAATTAGTTAAAGTTGATTAGTTTGATTCAAAGTATTTAAGTGACTACGTACTAGTGAAATATTTTTGTGATGCACAATGTTAATTGGCAATTCATGTAAAGAGAAGTTTGGTAAGTTTGATAGATTTCATATCATATTTAATGATTAATTCTTTATCATAATTTTTATATTTTAATAAATTTTAACAAATTGTAAAATATATGCTTAAGCTTGTTATGGTATGTTTAAAATAGTGTGTAAGGAAGTCTATTTCTAGCATAATTATATATAGAATAATTGCATTATGTAACATATGTCACGCTGTGCTGGAAAGCTCTATTGTACTTAGCTTTAGATCTAAATAAAAAGTTTTTCTACCGGGAGGACAACGAAATAGAATATTTCATTAGAATTTGACAAGTGTGCAAGTAAATATATTTTTGTTTTTTGTTAAATGGAATGCTACTCATTCAGTTGACAATTGACATCTTACAATGAGTCGAGTAGAATGACACTTTTTTCAGGTTTGCTTGGCAGGAATTACCCCAGTCCCCAGCTCGATCAATACAATTATTAACTTCTTTTCTATATTTTCTAATTCTAAAATATCTAATTTTTCAAAATGCCAATTAATGTTCAAGTAATTCGATCTTCAACTCCTTATTTAAATCTATATTGTTTGTCATATATTAAGATTAATCTAGCTCTATTTTCACTAATTTGAATCTAGCAGTAAATTAAGGATACAAAAAGAAAGAAACTAAGCTGCTCAATTGCTTGAATTGAAGTTAAAATAAATTAATCAACAAGAAAAAACTATAACACACTAATTAATAACACTTTCCTAACATTTTTTGTTGTTGTTGGAAAGGCACTTTTCTAACATTAAAAAGAACAAAACATTTATCATAATAATAACTTATTAGAAGGAAGTTGTCTAACCTTGAGCACCGTGAACCGAAAAAGAGAATAGTTACTTGTTTGGATGAAACAAACTAGCAACACAACTTTGAAGTTACTGTGAGCACAACATGGGAAAAGTGGCTATGGCCAACCTTAATGTCTCACTTTCTTGGACAACATTATTAACATATAAATCACTAAAACCTGTGCTTATGTCGTGAAGGAGCTTGGTGGAGTGGAACTGTTTGTGTCAGCTTTGGCTCCCACCTCCGTGAAAGTGTGAGATTCTCTTCCCTTTCTCTTTTTGCTTGTTATTTTCATTGGCTTATTTGTCATACAATAAACTAATTTATAATTTAAAGTTTATGAAAGTATTGAAACATAAAACAAAAATAATCTTATTCATAATTGCATAGTATACAGCGTGTTAATTTGAAATCACACAACTCAAACGTGAATCATAAAAATGATTTTTAGCTATTTTTAATACATCCCCTAACATAAAATTAAATTTGATTAAACGTGAATTACATATATTAATCCAAATATGTACATGATAAATTTATAAGTAAAATATTTATATCACATGTCTGATTTCAATGTGAAAAACGTTAGTCAAAAGTGACGTTACTAACAGTAACAACCTTATCTTATTTTATATTTTATTTTGACGTGAATTTTAAGTGAAATTTGAGTAACTGATGGGAACTCAAATACATATTTTTCACAATTACTTCTCGTAGTTTCTCAGTTAACGTGAGAATGAGATGCAAGTATTCTAGGAAAATTAAACATATGCTTCATGAGTGTTTAAAAATTCATTAAAAAAAGTTAAGTAATTATATTTAAGATTACGAAACTATAACTATATATTAACTTAATAAATGTGAAAATTACATCTAAAATGTGAAACCAAATACACTTTTAGTTCAACTACACGTTATTACACAAACCATAATCCCGAGACAAGAGTAGTTCTTTACTTTAACACTCTGAATCAATTTTTTGCTTAATTAAGAAATTTTTTAAAGAATATTTTTAATGCATTATTTTATTCAGAGTAATTTACAGTAACCACTATGGTGTTAATGAAATTACATTATTTTCTCTATTTTTAACATTTATAACAACTTTCATTATAAAAGAGCATAACATTTTTTAACAATTAAGAAGAATTAATATAAAGTATAAGAAGTATCAGTATATTTTAAAAAATAATAATAAAGGGTTTGACGGAGGAGTAGATAAAGGTAAGAGGCGTGTGTAATTTTATAAAACATTAAGGTTAATTAGTGCAATTTATTCTTTTATTTTAAAAATTTAAATATATTAATTATTTTAAAATATTATTATTACGATTTTAATAAAAAAATTAACTTGCACTATATTACTGTGTAACATCCTGTACTTGCTTTAAAAATCCTTTTTTCATTATTGAATAAATCTCAAGCATAGCGTGACAATAAGGAAATTAGATAAGGTTTTAAAAAAAAAGGTGTGCTCATTATGCTTACTTATTGGGCCTCTATCGAGCTTATATAGGTGATTCAAAACATAAATGTATATATATTTTAATTATGGGACGTTGAGTATAAAAATTTAAAATATTTGTTCCTTGTATATATGAATTATTATTTAAAAAATGACATTTTCAGAAAACATAATTTTCAGGAAATATTTTTCTACTTATGTTTCTCACGTAATGTTCCTAACATTATATGAAGAATATGTGAATCTAACCTTTTCGTATTGAGAAAAATATATTTAAATGTGATAAAAATATTACTTTACGCTTATTAGATTATTTTATGTAATAAATAATTTAATTTTTTATTAAAACCAAGCATGAAAATATTTAATTATCAAAAAAACATAATTATAAATTTTTTTAAAATATTTATGATTAATTAAATATATTTTAATCATTCTTATGCTATAATAAATATATATGAAAAACTTTTTCTTCAATCAAACACACCCTAAATGTAAATAGATTTTTAAAGTGGAAATATTTAATAATTTTCTTATTTTGAAAGAGAGAGAGAAAGTTTTAGAGGAGTGCCGAGTGCAACTATTGCTTGGTAAATCCATCAAAAAATACCATGATTTTTCCACCTAGTTATGACCCTACCTCAACTTTGCCCATACAAGATGTTGCCAAACAACCAACACTTACAATACAAGCAAATCCGCTTCCAGATTTTCTGAACTTTGAATTATACCCTTTTGATTAAAGTTTGGAATGTATTAAAATAATAATAATATTCTTACTGAATTTGTGTTAAATTTATTTTACAAATATTTTAAAATTATTACTTATTATTATAAACATTATGGTCACGTAAAAATGATTTCATTATGAAATTAGGACAATGTCTCTCGACACTTTACTCCCAGTCTCAAAACCTCACAAACTTGTGCTCTTAAAAAAAAGGAAATGCTCAATAGCACGAAACTGACATTCGTAAGATCCACACAAACCTGTCATCTGTGTACGTAAAACTTATTTTTTATTTTAATATTTTTAATTAATGTTTATTTTGAAAAATAAAACTAACACAAATAACTTATTCGTGGGATTCATGCATCCTTACATTCATACGAAGTAGCATTGCTGCTTTAAAAACCTGGGATAAATTTTCATATATAAACTAAAAATGAAAAAGAAAAAGTATCAACATTATTTTGGAAGATTTAGGTTCATTTAGTTTAAAATATGATAACATGAATTTTGAATCATTATTAAAACGTGTCTTTAAATTAATTTCAATGTCATATTTTACATTTGAATGTGTGCATGGTGTAAGGAGCTACTTTTCGTGTAGAGAAAATATTATTAACATGTCCTTATTTATTTGAAAATCATGGAAAATAAGTCAAAGGAGAATGTGTTCAGCGTCTACTAACTTCTATGTTTTTTTTTTCAGAACTGTTAGTTTGTTTATGTTAACCAAGGGTTTTCTTTTTCAAGAGAACCAAATCGTTAAATTAGAAGTATTTGATAAATGTATTTTTCCACTAACTCATGGCATAGTTGAATTAGGAGTATAATTTAATTTAGAAAATCTTAAATGTTCTAAAAATGAAAAAAAAAAATCAATAAGTGTTGCTACTTCACAACACATGCTGAGCTTATGCAAAATGATATGAGCTTGATTATTGCACAATATATTAAAATAGAATGGTAAGTTTTAAGTACGATGAGTCTCAATCAATTCAAAGAATTGAAATTTATAGATACTTTTCAAGGTCATATCCAGGATTCAAAGATCTTGATTACTAATATATTGTGACATGGTTGATAAATAATTTTGTTCCTTAAACATGGATTATAAGTTTGATCTTTAGCTCATGTGTATAGAAAAATATTTGTTGAGAGATGTAAACTCTTTAAATGAATCTTATACTTTAGGGAATTAATCCTTCATTTTTTGGCTGGGATATCTTGATTAAAAAAAATCCTAATTACAATAATTAAAAAAGAAAAAAAAACTAATGTATTATAATATTTTTTTTTGGATAAAATTGATAGAATAGAGAGATGTCCGCAATGCAATTAGATAGAGTGCTAATAGCACATTGAAACTATCAACAAAGATCCGTTTAAAAAATGTATACACAAACCTAAACCACCAGCAAAGCATATAAATACAATATTCAAATTTTCAAACAAAGGTGAAGCTATAAACAAGACGATTTGTTGAGAGAAATAACATGCAAACAAGAAAGGAAATTCAACAACGAGAGCACTATCACATGTGCCACCGTTGGGGTAAAGAGAACGTGGCACGATAATAAGTAATAACTGACCATAATAGTTTTCTGTCTTATTATTCCAATAAAATAGGACCCATCGCCCCCTACTCAAAGGGCAAAGCATCTTGATTTCCACACAGATAAAAAAAAATAAAAGATTATATAGGTAAGCTGCATTATTTGAATTTGACACATTATCATTCAATTGAGAGTCAAAACAAATCTCTATACTTCCTTCAATTCATCATATGTAGGACCTTGTGTTGAATTGGCTGCAATATATCAATATAGTTCTTGCTTAATTAAGCATGCCCTTGTATTTAAATTTTTAAAGCAAAAGGAGAAAAAACATGTTTGTTTTGAATTTTGGAACATGTCTAATAAAAGGTGTGTTATTTTTCACTTGACAAATATAATCAAATAAAAAGAACAAAATTTATGTACAACATTTTTTTACTCAATTTATGTACAATATTTGATGTTATTCTTTATTTAAAATTGGAGCTTTATACATTGATAATATGTATTAATTTTTAATATTGACGTCTATTATACAAATTTTTGATAAGTTAAAATTCTAATTTTAATAAAAAAACACTAATATTGTTATACTTAAATTTGGACCATTAGAATATGTGTGAAACTTATTTACAATATATTACAAGATTCGCCTGAAACATTGAAGTACATTAGTTACAATCTGAACAAACAAGCTAGAAAGCTATTTAACGATCACAAAATAACTTATGCATATAGCTCCTATAAAATTGTATGGTCATAAAACTTTTCCAAATGACACACATACATTAATAGAACTTAAACTTATGATCAAGTATGAATATAATTCAAAATGTCCTTTGAAAACTGTTCCTGTTGCTTTTGTTGATTAGTTGGTCATCATTATTTGATTGAAAATCATAGGGTCATTGAACATAGCAAGCAATAATACGTCTTTTCATATGCTCACCTTAATAAGAGTTTAGTAGCTCCATATTATTTCATTTTCTTTAGGGTCTGATGTTATATATATATATATATATATATATATATATATGATGTAAACCCCACAAAGTGATTGCAAAACGCAAAGTTCCTTTACTATTAAGTCTTTTTTATATATAAAATGACTATCTCATTCGCATCACTAACGAAAGCCTTCTTTTCTAAGTGAGCAAAGGCTTATAATTTTGTCCCCTTCAGCCACCACATGCTTTATTATAACTGTTGATGAGTGGCAAGCTACACATCCAAAAGTTCTACTCATTTTACTTGCTAGCTGACCGTAACAAAATTCTTCATTATTTATTAATATTAGAATGCATATATTATATATCGACATCAAATGAATCCGAATCTAGCTTCCTTCTGAGTGGATAACGCACCCGAAACTGTGCATTGGCATTTGGCACCGTCCTATGACATGTTCTGTTCTATTATGGATATGTTTAGATAAATTTTAAAAAAAATATTTTTAAAAGAACAAAATAAGAAGAAAAAATGAGATAAACTTTTTTTATGAATAAAAATAAGTTCTCCATTAGTTAATTTTAGAAACTCATTAATATATCTTTTTTAAAATATGAGATGACATTTACAAATAAGTTAATGGAAAATTCATTTTAACTTATGAAGAAACTTATTTCATTTTTTTTTCTTCTAAAAGTATTTCTATAGAAACTTACATCCAAATATGCTCATATCTATCTTATTCTGGATGCTATCTGATCATCGTTTCTAAGATAGCAACCTTCTCATATGACAAAGGTTGGTCAAAGTTATGGTTGAAATGTGACTCTTGCAAGCTTTCAAAGATCACAAAATTGTACCTTGGCATATCATAAATAGGTGAAAAAATGTTGATCAGCTGACCAAATCATGATTTTTATTGTGGGGCACATTTACCTTGAGAGAAACTTGTGTGCAGATTGGTTAATTTCTCACAGGAATTTTTTTAGACATTTTTTGTTGATGGAATTTAATCTCTTCTTTCATTACAAAACTTTTTGCACAGTATAGACAAACTTTTCCGTTTATAGGTTTAGTTTGAGTTTTGCCTTTTCTGTCAAGGGTTAAGTTCTATGCCCCCTTGTTCTTTGTATGGTTTTTTTATGTCAATCATCTTATCACAAAACTGTCGATTTTGTATTGACTACTTGTTTTTAAGTATAACTTGTTATGCTTCTAAAGTCTCAAGATCTGACAAGAAGTATAGGTAAGGATACACACAAGAAAACGGTGAAGAAGTTTTCATTCACTACGTCTACCCATTTTGAATAACAATGACCAAGCTTAACTTTACATATATATATTCTCATAAAGGCATGCCAAGAGGAATGAAAGTATCTTCGGATCGACAAACGATAAGAGGTCGTTGAATGAACATAACAATAAAAAGCTTATCCTAATTTAAAGACCAAGTTATATACAAGACTTCACATTGATGTCATCTATTGGACCAGGCATCATATCAAATTATCAATGAATATTCCTTACACACAAAGTCCCAACATGACAAAAGCACCATATAAAACTGTGAGTTATGGTAATACTTGAATCCATTAAATTTTTTAGTTCAAAAGATAAAAATCTAGTTCTGGTACTCATACCTTATTTTGGAGTTATTATGAAAATTTGGAAAATTGACTCCACTAGATTTCGATTTCCTTATTTCAAATGTAAGAGTTGACGACGACGACGACGACGACGACAACGATGATGACGACGACAATGACGACGACGACGACGACGACGACAACGATGATGATGATGATGATGATGATGATGATGATGATGATGATGATGATGATGATGATGCGTAAAAATAGATTATTTGAGATTTACAATGGTGGATCTTAATAGAGTAAGTTAAAAAAAAAAACCATTAACATTGTAAATTAATCCAAGCAAAAACAAATATTCTATGTCATTTTGTTTAATAAGATCTAGTCTATATGGTCTTAATTAAAAAAAAAAAAAGACAAATGCTAGTTGTTATGTAATTGAAGGATAAAAGCCGGGAAGATTTATTTCCTTTCAAATAAGAGTGATTTTAATTTATAATTATCTAAGTCAGTCTCCTATCAATATAAATTTATAGTTATTATTGATGTTGTGGAAGGAGTAATTGATATTCTATCTAGTTCTATTATAAGATTTAAATTAAAAATGTGATTTGATATTTTTTATAAGATATAAACTAAAATATTTTTTTGTTAATTACTTTTAAAAAAAATTCTTTAATTAAAGTAAGTTATAAAAT
>PYAF01005373.1:318161-339573 GCA_007407185.1 Glycine tomentella | reverse complement strand
TTGTTTAGAAATTCTATTTTTAAAAAATTTATGACCTCTCTCCTATTTTTTAATTTTAATATATTTTAATCAATGAGAAAAATATATATAAAAGAGTATGTTAATAGTGTGTTATTAGAACTCCTTTAATTTAATTATAAATAAAAGTAGTTTTATGAGCTTGAACTCACAAATGAAGTTTATGTTTTATTTGATGTTTGAATGGTACAAATGAAGTTTTCTTTTAGATTTTACTACTTCATTAATCCATGCATATTTTCTTATAATTTTTTGTTAACTTTGTGTTAGACATTTTTTATAAAATCTTTTTATCATTTTAATAATTTTCTAAAAAAATAATTTAAAATATTTATTTATTTTAATATTTTTCTATTCATCCCATAGACAAATTTATTTTCTCACGAGCTAAATGGGTTGAAAATATTAGACAAAAGTAAAGTACATTTAATTACAAATGCATTTTCAACATGTGATCTCAAGTTGAAAATGAAAATGCATTTGTGTTGAAGTTTTGTAAGAAAATATTAATCTTGATTATTTTATCTAACTAACCCATATAAAATACATTAAACAACAAAGAAAACTATCATTATTCATTAATTCTTGTATGGGTTTTCAACTTTGAAGCCAGCCCTCATAACAAGAAGTAAAAAAGAATGCAGAATGCCAGAATATGACACATATGTCATCATTCTTGCTCAAAAGTTACACCTAGTATTTTTTTGTTGTTGAACAGTTACCCCCACTAATTAGTACTGCTAGATGGTATCGGCAGTTCAGTCCATGAAACTAGAGCGCGAGGCGCAAGATACTTTATAATTATAATACAATATCCACATAAGACAATTAATTATTTTTTATCAATGAACAACTTTCCACAATATGATAAGATTCTCAACTTCAATGCTCGCAAATTATAATTATTCTCTTCCATTAGTATTAATTATGAATAATTATGATATAATCATGAGCATCAACGAAAAAATATTTTTTCTTATGTAAACTTTCAATTCTACCATACATGCGTATCTGTATGATAAAAATCCAATGATGACCATAGGTCTTCTGCATTTAATTTCAGGATATAATAGTTTCCATTTTTATTCTCCGGATATTATAATTATTATTTAATAGTAAATTAGTAGTATTACATTTATAGGTTTAAATTCAATTAAGAAAAATGTTCGATATGATAAATTTGCAAGCCTCATTTGGCCAGTCTCATAATTCTTTATTAACAATTGTTGGATTCATCTAAATTTAATCCAATTTAGTATGGAGAAGAAAACAAACACCGTATTTTTTATTTTATTTTTACTTTTTACGCAATGAATGCGAATATTTGAAATTATGAACAATTATAAGTAGATGACATAAAGAATGAAAGTGAAGTTGGGGAATATTTGTAGGGGGTGAGTGAGTGGGACCAGTGGTGGGGAAGTTGATGTCGTAAGCTGTGTTGGAAATTGGAAGCCAGGGAAGAGAAGAGAGTACGGGTAATAGATGTTGGGTTTGTCCCTAAAGAACAACAAATACATTATAGTATTAAACTATTAAAATATGTGTCTATATTGTGCGCTTAGATTTGATTGAAAGTGAGTGAGAATAGGCCAAACCTGACAACATTTCTGTTCAGACTTTGCCTTTCCTTTTCTTCCTGTGTTTGACACTTTGATAATTTATAACCATTTTAGTTAGTGGCAAATGACAATGCCTCTTAGTCTAAGGAATAAGCTCAAGACTCTTTGTACCTGTGGTGATGGCTGGTCTTATGCTATTTTCTGGCGCTTTCATCCACGAAATTCTTTGTAAGTATTTTTTTATTATATAATGTTTTCTTTTCTCATTTTCTGTTTGAGGGTACTAGGAAGTAGAAACGTTTCTTCTGTTGATAAAATGCTCCAAAAAACTATTCAACTGTCACATCTTTGTACCGAATGCTTTCACATTTCACTGTCATTTTGATCTTTCTCACCGTGGACTGCATTGCATGTTTGAAATTCCTGTAGGTTGCTGACTGTGGAAGAAGCATACTATGAAGAGCATCTGGGAGAAGAGATTGCCAACATGCATCCACAGGTCCACTTGCTGGGTGAAGGGTATGCTCAAATTTTTGTATAATTTTCAGTTTTTCGCTAAGCCAGTGAGATTAAAGTGGAGATTTATTTCAATTGCAAAACCTAAATGCATTTACTTATCAATGAGTGACAAAGGGCTCTGATACAGTTGCCATGTCCTATCTAGAATTGTAGGTGAAGCTGCTTTCACGGGCAAGCACAGTTGGGTGTACTCAGATGGTCAAACTCATGATTGGAATTTGACTGGCCAAACTACTTGTGAGGTATTGCTTTCAACTGTTGAATTTGTACCATTTATTTGAACTTTCAATTGCTCTTGTTTTTTTGTCCATTTATCACTAAAGAATTTTCTTTCTTTTTGCAGGATGATTCTGAATTGCAGCAACAGTTCTCCTCAGGGATAAAGGTACTACAAGGGAAAGAAAATGCATTTTAGTTGAAGTTCCAAGCTTCATATTTTTCCTTCCCCCCCCCCCCCCCCACCACTTTCAACATTTCTTCCAATGGTCAAATATTATTACTTTAGTTGAAGTTACCAAGTTTACATGCAATTAGTGTCTTTATACCATAGGAAGTATGCTTATTTGATTATCTTTATTCTTCAAAGTCGTGAGTTATGTATATTGATAAAATTTCTGCTTTGTAGACTATTGTGGTCGTACCTGTCAAAGCATGGGGAGTGGTACAGTTTGGATCCAGAAAGAAGGTTAGTATCGTGAAAGAACATGAATTTGTGATATTATGCATAAATGAGTTTGGCGGGCAAGTTTTATTATGATAAAACGAGATCATGGCGCACAATATGCCCTGGTTTTTGTACTAACTTTGAATTGATAGATGTTGATTTGCCATACAGGTTTATATTAAATGTGATTTTTATTTTAAACAGCAAATGCTCTTGACTGTTTGATATTTTTTATTCGGTGGGCTCAATTAATATTATTATAAATTATTTTTCCAGAAACAGAGAACCTTAAATCTTCCCTTCTAAACTGTATTTAGGTTTAACTATTTAACCCTTATGAGTCTTGCAACTGTAATCCATATTATGTCATTCCACAATGTCAAAGCTTGACCTGACTGGCATAAGGTTGTTGAATTCCCTATATCTGAAAGACTGGAGGGTAGAAGTTTATACTCATGTTTCATCTGGAAGAGTATTCTAGCATGACAGAGAAATTTAGGACACAATCATAAAAACAGCATGCCTGATTGTTACGATAGGATGTTACTCATGTGCAATGCTTTTACTCATTTCATTCTATGATCCATGTTTTGAATGCAGAAATATTCTTGTGGAATAGCATTTTCTTAAATATACAAGAGCTTCCAACTTTGACATACTATTTAACATTTAGCCATTTCTTTGTTATGATGCTCGTGACATGCACCATTGACTTTTTGTTATTTTCATCATGGTTGATTATTAATTAATGGTCTTGAATGTTTATCGACGCTGTTGCGTATCTGAGTGCTAATGGAGCATATCATAATACTTCCACTATTGCAGATCTTAGAGAAAGTGGAATTTTTGGAGCAAACACAAAGCGTACTAACAGAGATGGATGATGATATGGGTATGTTTGACATGCCGGGAAATGCAGTTTTACCACTGGATTGTGAAAATAAGGATTTAAATGGATTGTTGGATTCCATTTCTTCTGCAAGTCCCAACAATTCCTTCCCTTCCCAATATAACACTTATGAAGAATCAGTGGCTACATTGCAAGGAGATTCTTCTTATCTTGGTGACCAATTGAAAGGTAACATGGAAGCTCTAGTTGTATTATCAGATAGGGATAGTGCTGATGTGCTTTTGAATCCTAACTCTTCTACGAACAACTTAATTGCCGAAAACCCATATTTTGGTGTATGTGGCAACGAATTATCTTCTTTTGATTTGTTGGAGCAACAATTGGTATCCTGTGTAAGTGCACAAGAAGATGCAGATGTGTGTTTTACAAACGAAAAGGCATTTGCTACCAGCGAACTTCTAGTTCAGGATTCGGCATTGACCTCATTGTGCAGTATGGACAGAGGGTCATTTCAAGGAAAATTACAAAATTCATTCGATAACCAATATTCAACTCAGTCCAGTGTTGTGACAGATGTTGATTTTTCCTCAAGTTTAAATGCATTGCATGGACTCTCTGAGAACTTAGAGCCAGTTGAGATGTCAGAAGAAATTTTGAAATTCAGCTCCATGGAAGATCTTTGCCAGTGGTTTGGTCCTTCTCCCAAGGATAGTATCTGCAAATCAGTAATTGCATTGGATAATACCTTTTCTGAATCAACAGAATTTAATCCCACTTCCTTTGATCTGGTTGGATCTAGTTCTTTAAATGATATTTCAGTGCAATGCCTAACTGGACAGAACTCGAACTCAGAGGGGCAAGAAACATCTGTAGTTATGCATAGCACTGAAAACGTTCTCTTGGATAACCTGGAACTTGATTTTAGCTATGATCAAGCTGATGAATGGTGGGGGAATATGCTTACACCAGTGGTGAGTGGTGTTACTGATACTGGCTTCTCTGAATGCATTTCAGAGTTGAATACTGATATCCTAACTGGTACCCGGAAGAGATTATTCTCAGAGTTAGGAATTGATGAGCTTTTGAGGGGTGAAGCAAATTACAATCCTTTTAATAGTTCAGAACTTGAGCATGAGTTATTACCCAATAAGAGGCAGACAGTAGAATCTTCATCAGTGAATAGAAATTCGATACCTTTCACCAACCTTCATAGGCCTGGTGGGGCTAGAGCAGACTTGACGCAGACACTTTGTGACTACAGCACAAACAATCTTCCAACCAAGAAAAATAAATTCCCAAAATCAAAAACAGGCAAGTGGAATGATGATAGTCATAGCATTAATATTGGGAAGGCTGTTCCAGTACACCCTCAAAAGCCAGAGGAATCCTCAAAGCCACCCAAGAAGAGGGCTAGGGTGGGGGAGAGTACTCGACCACGGCCAAAAGATCGTCAGCAGATCCAAGACTGTATTAAAGAGTTGAGAAGAATCATTCCCAATGATGGAAAGGTAACTAAAGTTTAAGTGACCTACGTTAATATTTCCTCTTATATGATGCAAAATTTCCAATTTCATTAAACTTCCTCCATTCATCCTTTATGATTTGTGACATACATTTATAATCTTACTTGGCTACAATTTTTTTTGTGCTGCAGACTGTTTTGATATTAAAATGCAAATGTTTTCTTGATTTGACAGTGTAGCATTGATTCTTTGTTAGACCGCACCATCAGATACATGCTTTTCTTACAAAGTGTCGTCAAGTATTCAGACAAGCTACAGGAACCAAATGAGCCAAAGGTAACTGATCAAACTACTTTTCTACAATATTTTCTTTTAAGAAGAAAATAAACATGTCATCTCAGATATGATTGGACTTGCTTGGATGTTTAGCTTATTGAACAGGCAAATGAAGTGATTCTAAAAGACAGTGGTGCGGCGGATGGCAAAAACTGTGGCATTACATGGGCATATGAAGTAGCACACCAACCAATGCTATGCCCAATTATAGTTGAGGACATGAGTCTACCTGGCCAAATGCTTATAGAGGTATGATAGAATTGAGAATGCATGTTACTTTGTTTATCATCTGCTATCCTTTGGATTGCCTATGCAACATTGAATCCATTGGCATTGCTTTGTTGCAGATGCTTTGTGAGGAGCAAGGTTTCTTCCTTGAGATAATTGATATTATTCGGCATTTTGGGCTGAATATCTTGAAAGCCAAGATGGAAAGAAGGAGGAACAAACTATGGGCACGCTTTATTGTTGAGGTAGATCTAATATTTGATTGCAATATCAGAATACAAATAATTAACATTTAAATGGTGGCATGTGGTTGCAATTTTGAATTTTCTTTCTCATTTTATAAAAAAATTAACACCGGTTTACTTTGTGCAACAGGCAAACAACAGACACGTGACAAGGATAGATGTGTTTTTGTCCCTAATCCGTCTTCTACAGCAAACAAACACCTCTGGCATTGATTCTTCTAATAAGAATTGCGATGTTATTGATGCCAATATTTAGGAAAGAAGAGGATAACAAACCCATTTCCACAGTTCCTAGAAAAAGGATCCGTGTGTGTACATAGATGATAGATTGGAATTTAGAATACACTTAGCAAAAATTGTAGGTGATCTGTGCCCAACTTAGTTCCCTTGGAAGAGGCTGTGTTAGTGATGAATTGAAATCTGAGGTGCAAAGTTATGTATGATGAATTTTCTGAACATGCAAGAGGTGTTACAACTGCCTACAAGACATGTTAATGGAGTGAACAAGATAATTCAATTGGTCTATGCATTAATTCCTCTTGTGTTCACGCCGTTTCATTTAATAATTCTATATAATACTTGAAAGGAATAGAAGATTGTCTCGATCTCTTGTTGAAATTGCTTACATGATTGGTTCCTTTTTATTTTGTTGACTTTGCATTAGTGGCCGCTTTTCTACTCGAATTAACTTAGGAAATTCAAATCTTTATCTTGTCAACTTTATGTTTCTATGAGACAAAAGTTGTAGTTATCAATAATGGGCATCCAAATGCGCATATTTGGATTTTCTTTTACATATTCTAGGATTTTTTGTTAGATTCCTTTGTATCCATGAAGATGTTAAATAAAATACTTTGAACGGTATCTCAATTAAGGGCCAAATGTAATCTACTTCACCAGCGCGCATATACCCAAAATGATTTCCTATTGCAGTCGCACTTAGTTCGATATTAATTTACAAATTACAAATAACCCTTCTCAGCAGAAGTTGTAAAAAAAAGTGAACAAAGGATTACATAATTAATGATATGGTTCTTGGTGTAGTGGTTAAATCCTTTTACGAAAAAGCTAAACAATACGCAATGATGAGATGACGAATCATCCAAACATATCCGAACACATGCATTACGAATTAACTAAAAGAGGCAGCATAGTTGCGTAGCTGCAAGACAACTTAAATAACTTTGGCCAAGAGTAATGACCAATGTTAGGACTTTGTAGAAAATGCTGACCCAATAAAGTACTTTAAAGCTACTTTTAATAGATGGTTTTGTCCTTTCACCAAGAGTGCGGATCCGGGGAAGTAGCTAATAAGTTCTCCACAATGTCATGGACCATGGACCCACATTCATCTCAAAATGTCTGAAAGCTTTTAATTAAAATGAAAGTTGTACTCATGACCTAATTCATTCTGTTCCTTATGTTGAGTTAACTTAGGAATCTAAGGTATATCCCTTTAGATTGTCTTAATATATGCAGCACTAGTTAGAGGGTGATCAACGAACATCCTTATGAAATGCTTTCGTTTTGCGTATTCAAGGAATCCGGGAAACAATTTATTATTAGATTCACATATGTCTAATAATATGTACATGAAATTAAGTGTGTTTGGATATATATAAGTACTGTTAAAACTGATTCTAAATAAAATTGATTTTACATTAATGTGATTTATGTTTGAATATTTTTTCTTTTAAAAATTAGAAACTAACAAAGTAATTTAATATAAATCTATTGATCTAATGTAAAATTTATCTAAATTTAATTCAATTTAGAATCAACTCTCAACCTAAAATCAAATTCTTGACGTGCAAAACATGTATCTAAAATTACATTAGGTGATATTTCAATGTAATTCTAAAAAATATAAGGCGAAATGAAACAAACATTATTTTAGAAGAAAAAAAAATATAGTTAGTAATGGTATCTCAATTGCCAAATATAATCGATTTCATCAGCATTACGCATCCAAATTGTTTTCCTTATATATGGTAACAATTATTAGGTAGTAGCTTTTTTGTTTGCAGTACGTATGCTGAAGTTTAATATTAAGCTAACAAATGGCGAACAAAAGATTGCACTAATCACAAATTTGGTCCTTGATAGCTGTAGTCTTCGAACCCATTTATTAAAAATTTAAAACTATATAACATGATGTGATATGCATATTCCTCCACATAAATCCGGACGCATGCTTTGTACGAATACTAAAGTAGGCAAAGTTATGTTGCTGCAACTGACAATTTTAAACCCTTGATTAATTAACCAAATTAGGACAGGAAGAAAATGGTGACACAAGTACGTTATCTATATATATTTATCTTTAAAGCAACTTTTGATAGTTGGATTGACATTTCAAAAATAGTGCGTGAACACCGAAAAGGAGTTAGATAAGGGCTCTCCCATATATATATATATATATATGCCTGTCATTTCAAAATGCTAAGAGAAGATACGACCAATATGGAGTCCCCATTGTAAATTCCACAACCCTATTTGTCTAAAATGGTTTTAATGTTTTTAAATAAAAGGTCCTACTCATGGCCTAATTCATTCCGTTTTCTTTTTCTAATTCCTAATTTTACTATCCATAGTTAGACAGTAGAAGAATGATCTGATAACGGAGCCACTAAGAATCAGGTGACGGCATGTGTGTGTGCGGTACAACAGGCATGCAATGCTAGACATGGTGGACCAAGCCACTATGCTACTATGAGATTGCATATATAAGTTGCTATCCCAGATTCTGGTTTTAGTTAGGTCAAGTAAAGGAAACAGATAATGTAAATTGGCATAAAATATATGCAAGTGCCTATATAAATTAGGAGTGGAAGTGACACGACAGAGTTTATACGTTTTTAATTCGTCTCAAATTAAAAATGTATTGCATGCATGCCCATGTTCGGGGAGAAATAACCATTACTTGCTTTTTGTATCACTTTCTTTTTGCAATCATATATTGAAATATGTAACATACATGTGCAGTATATGTTTTATTGCCCATTTATAACAAAAGAAAAGGTAAATACATAATAATAATCCCCTAAAAGATATGCCTTGCATGCTTTGAGTTAGAAACTTGGTTATGTAAAAACATTTTCTGTTTTTTTTAAAACAATATTAACAAATTAGTACTTCGTTAGTTAGTATTTAAAAATGCCAGTAGAGAAGTTAATTTGACTCGTTAAATACACATGTAATGAAAGAATTAACATGTTAGTATTCAATTTTATATTTTGTTGCATTGACACAACTTGCATTTAAACTACGTGCATCTGTTCTTCTGCTCTCACGTGCATATTTATATATACAAGAAGATATGATCATCGATGCATATAATATGCCCAACAATTTGAATTAATTGGGAACATTTACCTACTAAAAAGATAGAACAATACTTGAGTGGGAATTGTGCTGTTGTTACATCAGCTACGTCTAAGAATAGAATATAATCTCACCGACTTATAAAAAGTTAATGGACACACTCCCTCGCTATTTAACTTGAACTAAATACAAAATGTTTTGTCCTGATTCATACTATTAAATATCCTCATGTTGAGACATGCGGAGCCTCTCTTTATATAAATACAAGGTTACTTCTCTAGCTCTGCCATAGTTTTGTGAGGCATAAGGGATTTAATAGGGCCTTATTAGCCACACTAGTCTTGGTCTAACAATATTTTCCAGCACACAGGTTGCTAATTAATTTCATAAACAGCTTTAGTACTCATCAAGAAGATGGCTCGTGGCAACGAAGTGGCGAAAGAAGTAGAATGGAGGATCAAGGTAGAAGAAGATGAGACACTGCAGAAAACAGTTGTTGGTTGCATGTGGGCAGTTACAGCAGGCGTGGCTTTGAAGTTGTGCAAGTTTGTGAAGAAAGCATGGGAATTGGGGGTGAATGACCCTAGAAAATTCATCCATTGCTTGAAAGTAGGGATTGCACTTTCAGCAGTTTCGCTCTTCTACTATTGGAAGCCTTTGTATGACGGAGTTGGAGGAAATGCTATGTGGGCTGTCATGACTGTGGTTGTAGTTTTTGAGTACACAGCCGGTAGGTAGTGCTACATGTATATATAGCTAGCTAGTTACTATTTTATTTGTAACAATTCATATGACATATGTCCCTCATAGTACTTAATTAATGTCAATCAAATTGCAGGTGCAACGATATGTAAAACTGTTAACAGAATGTTTGGAACTTCCCTTGCTGGATTTCTAGGCATTGGTGTACATTGGATAGCTAGTAGGGCAGGAGAGCAATGGGAACCCGTAATTGTTGGAGTCTCTGTCTTTCTTTTAGGTATATATAGATATATACTAATTAACAAAAACAAATTTTATGTGCATACACGCACAAATAATATGTATTGTGTGTTTTAATTTTATGTATATAATTGATGATAGTTAAATTAATTAATTGATGTAAATGTTTTTGTTCAGCTTCTGCAGCAACATTCTCCAGATTCATCCCCACCTTAAAGGCTCGTTTTGATTATGGTATTTTGATATTCATCCTCACATTCAGCTTGGTGTCGATATCGGGTTATCGGGTAGATGAATTGTTGGCCATGGCACAGTACAGAATATGCACGATTATAATTGGCAGCATATTGTGCATAATTGTCAGCGTGATCATTCGTCCCATCTGGGCTGGTTTCGAACTCTTTGTTTTAGTCACAGGGAACCTCGACAAACTGGCCAACTCCTTGCAATGTGAGTTTTCTATGTTGATTATTTGCATTTGCTTGCGTATTAAAATTGTTATCATATTATTTTAATTTCTTCCACTGATATAGAATGGAAATTCTTGATTCTCCAGCCCCATGCACTACCACTACTACGCTGTATATATAAATGTATGCATATACGTATTTCAGGTTGTGTGGCTCAGTACTTCGGTGGTAGTGAAGCGTCAGAAGCAGATAGTGATGAGATGTCTGATAAAAAATTGCTAGGCTACAAGTGTGTGCTAAGTTCCAAAGCAACAGAAGAAACTATGGTATATATACGTGCAACTCTTTTTCTACGTAAATATTCAGTTATTGAATTACTTAAATTTATTTTGCATGTGTAGATAGTGTTTACATAATATCCAATATGTGAATAACAAAAGATAGAATAAAATAATCAACGGGAGAGTTATTTGTTCGTGGTGCAAAGCTTAACAAATAAAATAAAATCAATGCAAAACTTAAAATTACTATCGTATTTAATTTTAGTGTGTGACTAAACAATTATCGTTACTATACGTAGGCAAATTTTGCTAGATGGGAGCCTGCCCATGGCCGCTTCAACTTCCGCCACCCGTGGAGGCAATATGTTAAAATTGGAGCATCAATGCGTAGTTGTGCTTCCTGTTTAGATGCTCTTATTGGATGCATAAATTCAGACAACCAGGTAATACCTGAATTTCTAATCAAATACTACATTAACTATCTGCTACTAATTAATCTATGAGTAATGTTAAATGTCTTTTTTTTTCACGCCCTGTAAAGTAATGTAAGGCAAATATTATTGTAATATTTATGTTTATATATCAATCAAATCTTGAAAAGCTCATGGAAATCGTTTAATATATATATATATATATATATATATATAGTTATTTTTAATCTATACCTTCTTTGGTGCAAATCTATTTTTTCATATGTTATTCATGAGGTAACCGTGTTAATTAACTTAGATCGCCATGTTAGTGTATTAATACAAATCTTGATACATGTAGAAAAAATAAAAACCCTCAAATTAGGTAGTTAAGTTATGCACGAAGTAAGACACGGGCAGTGTATATATATCCTGAGCTTCATCCAGTTAATTGACTTGATTAATTTGAGCAGGCTTCGGATGACATGAAGAAGAATATGAGCAGCATCTCCATGAAAGTGGGCGCAAACTGTGCGAGTGTCATAAGAGAGCTAGCAACTACAATAAGGAAAATGACAAAATCATCTAAACTTGATATTCTGGTTACAGATATGAATAGTGCTGCACAAGAGCTCCGAAGTTTATTAAATTCTTATCCAAACTTGGTTAACGCACCTTCAAATAATGCCAAAATTAGTACCCAATCAGAAACAGATTCACCTGATGATCAGGCTGCAAAAATAAAAATCCCACTTATGGAAATCATTCAAGTTGTAACTGTAGCTTCTTTGCTCATTGAAATTGTGGCTCGTGTGGAAGGCATTGTGGAAAATGTTGAAGAACTATCAGATTTGGCTAATTTCCAAGCAGAAATGTGTGTCAAATCCAAACAACATACATCTGACAGCAAGGTCTCCCCTAACCAACAGAATGATGACGAACCAGTTAGAACACTCCAAATGGTCTGAAGATATATGAATAGAATATATATATATATATATAGGAGATCTATTTTGCATATTCTTTGATCCATGAATATATATGAATAATGTATATGAGATCATTTAGTCTGCAGACCCATCAACACGTGTAAATTTACCTCCGAGAATATAAACTAACGCCCCTAGCTAGTAATTCAGCTTATTAGTTATACATGCATGTGTTCCTAATAATATAATTATATCGATCGACCAGAATTTTTATTACTATTATTATTGAATAAGCACGGCCACTTTTGTAAATGTTTGTAGAGTAAATCTTCATTTTACTTGTAAAGCCGACTTTACTTTTATAAAACAATATCAATTTAGGGTTGGGGCTAACTGCTCCGAAATAAATTTTCATTTTACTTGTAAAGCTTAATTATATTATTTCTACAAAACAATATCGATTCAGGGATAATCATTTTAGGATAAATCTCGACTAAACATAAAAGGTTCATCCTAAGTTAATAACGTAAGTAAAGTAGACTTAAGGCATGAAGTCATTGTGACGACAAAATCACCGTTACGACGACTTAACCAGATGAATAGGATTCCTAATACAAATAAGGACTAAACACTGTGGCTTGAGATGTTTGGCAACAACCACTGTAAATACAAGAGTTATGCTCATTTTAGCATAAATACATATTAATACAAAGAGACTTTTTTCTCTAATCCTTTCTGACTTCTCTATTTTCTCTCTTCACTCTTTTCTAAATCTTGAACCTTCCATATATACCTTGTGATGAACATCATAACAATAACCATTATAAAAATAAGTGAGAGACTAAGTTACTAAATGCGTAGTTGGTGTGAGATTCAAACTTGTTTATTTATCTAAAATGCCTTGAGAATTTAGATTTGTGATATATTTACTTTAGGTTTAATAACTCGTTTTATTCTTATAATTCCAAAAATGACAAAAATAGTCCCTAACTTCAGAAGAAATTTAAAATCAAGCCCAGTTCATGTAAGAAATAGACATATATTTATTATGCAAAAAATATGGACACACTTCCAACTTAGGAGATTCAACCTAAATTTTTCAACATTTTTAAATAAAGAACTACCAAAAAACTCTAATCTCGAGCATCTTTAGTGCAAGATCTTGACCAAGGATCTTGAACTCAAGATCTTATTTTCACTAGATCTTTCAATAAAGGAGTTGAAGAAATCTCGAACATGGAGGATGAATTCTTGTAGAAGATCTCTCAAAATCTGCACATTGTTCAACAAGAATACTTTTTTCCCCTCTTTTTCTCTCTCTAAGATCTCAAAATAAGATCTACCATTAAAGAAAAAATTAGAGAGATCTTGAAAGATCTTTAATCTTATGTGGTATTAGAGGATCTACCAGAAAGTGGTCTAAAATCTCTATTTGAGATCTACCATTAAAAATGCTCTAAGCACCTCAATTTGAATCTAGAATTCCTAATCACAAATTAATTAGTCACAATTAATTATCTATTAAAGTTTATTCTCCTTAAATCGGACAAATCCCAATTAATTATTCCTAATTTTAATTAACAACAAATCAAGGATTACAAATATACTAATTACTTTAAATCAGAATCTATATTCCTTATAAATTTATATCGATCTCAATTGCTATAACTATGTGTTTATATGAATGAAAAAAAAAGAGTTGTATTTTGACAAGAAAATAATGATTATCATAATTTAAAGGACCAACAGGATATTTAAGAAGAAAAAAAGATAATAAAATATTGAGTAAATTAAACTCGCAGCTATGTGTTTTTCTCAAATTACACTTGATACCCCTTCTTTTTTATATATTATTTTTACATCTTTCTTCTGTAACTGTCAATTGAAATGTCTGAGCAGACAAAATTGTCCATTAGAGTAAATTACACTCGCACCCCTATGTTTTTTTCTCAAATTGTACTCGACACCCCTCCCTTGAATCTGACTCTGATGGACGCGCCAAGGCTATTGATGACACTGATGGTAATAGCGTCAGTGTCCAGGGAACTAGTCACAACGATGATGGTAGCTGAAACTACGACGAGAGATGAGAAGGTGGTGGAGGTGGATATGGCGATGGCAGCGACTACGGTGGAAGAAGTGATTATGGTGGTGGTGGTTGTTCTGGTGGGAGTAGGTGCGTCCGAACGTTGTGTGGTGAACGAGGATGACTATGAAAAGGAAGAGATGATGCTACCGTGAGAAAGGGAAGAGGAGGAGAAGGAGGGTGTGGTGGTAAGTGAAGGATTTGTAAAACCCAAGATGTGATTTTTAAGAAAGAAAATGATAGTATTTTAAATATAAATTTTCATTAAAAATCATGTGACCAACATATGTCTTTCTTTTGTTAAATTATTAAACAGTCTTTAAAAGTGATGAAATTTGGATGTAATGTGAGTTAAATAATTAAAAAATTCTAAAACACAAAAAGAAAATATCAGAGTGTAATTTAAAAAAAAAATACAAGTGTAATTTCCTATAAAATATTATAATGGTTGGGGTGAAATAAATTTGAAAGAGGAGAAGTAATAAGCCATAAAGCGAAAACCAAGTGGGACTAGTACAGTACAATACACATATATTGATTGATAGAATGAAGCAGTAAATCTCTGGGTGCATCAAAGAAGAAAGATGGGAGACGTAGCAGATAAATTGGCGTATTTCCAAGCCATAACCGGTTTAGAAGATCCAGGCCTCTGCAGAGAAATCCTCGCTGCCCACAATTGGGACCTGGAACTCGCTATCTCTACTTTCACCTCTTCCTCAAACCCTCCGCAACCCCACCCTAACAACCATGTTCCCTCCACATCCAATCCCCAACCCCAACATCCTCCACCGCCTCCCGCTCTGCCTTGGAAACTCATCACCCTACCCGTTTCCGTCATTTCCGGCACTCTAGGGTTAGTTTCCGGCGCGATCGGCTTGGGTCTATGGGCCGCGGGGGGCGTCCTCTCCTACTCCCTCGGCCTCGTGGGCCTGGGCTCGCCCTCGGCCCCATTGCTTTCCGTCACGGCCGCCGCTTCCGAGGCGATGGATTTCGTGGCCGCGTTACAGAGGGACTACGGCTCCGCTGGGCCCAATTTCGTGGGCGAGGGCTTCATGGACGCGCTTCAGCGATCCAGGAACTCGTTCAAGCTTCTCTTCGTTTACTTGCATTCCCCCGATCACCCCGACACGCCGTCGTTCTGCCAGAGGACACTCTTCTCTGAGACCATTACGGCGTTTGTGAACGAGAATTTCGTGTGCTGGGGTGGCAGCATTCGCGCCAGCGAAGGGTTTAAGATGAGCAACAGCTTGAAGGCTTCTCGCTTCCCCTTCTGCGCTCTCGTCATGGCCGCCACCAATCAGAGGATCGCGCTCCTTCAACAGGTTATTTTTTGCTGAAACTGCTTATTTATGTGTATGTCTGAAATTAAACCCTAGATGAACCGAGTTTTAAGTAGCATAGCAATCTCTCTTGCATTATAGTCTTGCCTGGCTGAAACAAGAGAAACAAGTCTCATGGTTTTAATTCTTGTGAATTTCTCGGTTTGGCAAATTTGAGTGAACTTGGCCAACTTGGCAAAACATGTATGAAATGAAAGCATTCATATTTAATGCCATAGTTAGTCTTTGAAAGCTACAGTTTCTTCCTTGTGCTTTGGACTTATTTACTTTGCGCTGCATGATTTAAGTAGTGAGGAGCGACTGTATGCCGCTATGATGCACCGATACCGATACGATGTTTTCGATACGTTTCCGATACGAGACATCGATATGTTACTTCAAAAATACTAATATTTCGGTACGTTCCCAATACGTCTTAGTATTAAATAATATTTTTTTATATAGAGTATATTTCATATTAATAAAATATAATAAAAGGAAAATCATAAGCATAAATAATAGATTATCCATACAAAATTAATAAATACCTCAACTAGTGTGTAGATATGGAGGAAGAACAAACTTCATTCTATTTAGGATACCTTTTATTGTTTAATTTACAAAAAAGTACCTTTTCAAAATATTTGACTAAACCGATACGTAAAATGAAGTATCCCCAAGGTATCAGTATCGGACGTGTATCCGATATGTTGAATTTTTTTTTTTTCAGAGTATGGGTGCTTCATATGCCCCTTAATAGCTTTAATAAGTTGCCAGCATCCCAAATGACCTGATGGCTCGAAATGAGAACTTCAGACTCAATGTCCTTTGGTTCAAACCTTGGCATAGTCATAAAAAATAAATAAAGCTTTAATCAGTTATGTAAGTCACATTCCCTTTAAGCAGATGGCTTATGTCATCATCATATAATTGATATATATCATATGTTTCAACTGCTAAGCGACTTCTGCTATGAAATCCACTATATGATATAGACTATAGATTGGATTTCTGCGGTTTTCCACATTTCCTTTGGCACTGCAGTTCAGCTAACATATCCTCCTCCCTTTGAAAAATGTCCTCTGACTTCCTACTTATATGCCTTCAATTTTCCTTTGCATTTCTTTGAGCCTCCCTTCCAATTTTGTTTTACCATAATACCATTCAGGTTTCCCTTCCCAAATGGGGAGCTCTAATACCAAGTAGACAAGTTGGTAAGTAATTGGTATTATAGACAAGAAAAATGGAGAGAACTCATTACTACCAGGGAATTCTACCTCCCAGCATCATGGTTCTGATTGCAAACCAGAATTGCCCAGAAACAGAAATATAAACCCAGCATATACTTCTAATATAATTTTTTTCAAATTGTATCAATAATGTCTATTTCTCTCAATTATTTATCATATAAATCTATGCAAATAGTGTTTTAGCATATGATTTGCCTGAACCAATATATGTTTTCTTTAGTCTTTCTAGTCTTGTCTTATATTATGAAATATGGTTGTAGTATTACTTTACATCCCCATTGTTTATTCAAAGCCTAAAGTTTGTCATCAATGTGTGTATGTAGTGTTCTAGAAGGATGAATTTTTGCTTGAAGCATGATAAATTTTCCAGATGTAGCTCAACTGCAAAGCCAATAGCCCTATGTTTGAACTTTTTCATGAAATAATCTCATAAATATGCATGTATTTGTTGCATATAAGATATAAGTTTACACCTATAATGAGGTTAGAATTGGTAAGTTATGATAGATCAGACAGTGAGATTGGATTCATGACCATGACGAAAAATGAAGTTGTCTTTAGGATTTTAGCACTTAATGTGACAATTATGTTCATAATCTGTTATAATATGGATTAAAAAAACCACTAGGAGGTTTTATATTCTTACAGAGCAAAACTCTAGGAATAATGATAAGGGGCAAAATAATATTGCCAGTTGCCACTCACAATATTAAACACAAACAATGACAGTAAAAGAAACATCCTTTGCAGAATCCTTTTATTGGTGATAACCACTTTCCCATGTTGCTGCTGGTATGCTATCTGTCTCCATAGTATTAAGGTTGTTATGAAGCTGAATAGAATTATCTGCATGGATTCCATTTTTTAATATATATAGATTCCAGCACTAGAACATAAATTTAATCTGTTTTATGTAATACAGGTTGAAGGTCCAAAATCCAGTGAGGAGCTGCTGGTGACACTGCAGAGAGTGCTTGAAGAAAGTTCCCCCGTCCTTGTTGCGGCTAGGCTTGATGCAGAAGAAAGAAGAAATAATTTGCGCTTAAGGGAGGAGCAAGATGCTGCATACAGGGCTGCACTTGAAGCTGATCAAGTATGTTTTTTATGGTGTATGGTTGTTCTGCTTGTTTCTTATCATTTTTTGTGGTCTCTACTCCATGGCTTTTTTTTCCAATTCAACATCCCTTGCAGAGGCCTTTATTTAGAAAGAACTGGCCTGTTACTGTTGGTGTGGATTAATGTTGTATGTGTGTCCAGGCTAGGGAACGACAGAAAAGAGAAGAAGAAGAACGTCTTGCAAGGGAAGCTGCTGAAGCTGAGAGAAAGCGCAAGGAAGCGGAGGCGGCTCGTGAAAGAGCAGCACAAGAAGCTGCAGAGAAACAAGCTGCATTGGCTAAAATACGTCAAGAGAAAGCTCAGTCTCTTGGTGAAGAACCTGAAAAAGGACCTAATGTTACACAGGTACAGTATCAAAAGATTTAGCCAAGATTTTATTTCTCCTTTAGTGCCTTTACTCTGTTATTGGCATGTTTCATTAGTTAATTTAGTTCATATATCTGTTCAGCTTATATAGTTACACTTTTGAGATCTCAACTTTAATTTATATAATATTGTTTCCCCTCTTAAAATTCATAGATGGTTTTACTTATATGTAAGGTCTTACTTCTAATCCTGTATTTTTTTAAATTGCTTTAGCCTCCCTTTTTAGTTTCTCGTCTTTTTCAGTTCAGTTTTTGTTTAATTATGTTATAATTTACACGACATCTATGTTTTTTTTTTTTTTTTTCACTTCCTGATCGAAATGACTAGGTTTTGGTACGGTTTCCAACTGGTGAACGCAAGGAAAGGAGGTTCTACAGCACAGCGACAATTCAGTCCTTGTATGACTATGTTGACTCACTTGGATGTTTAGTAGCCGAGAGTTACAGCCTGGTCTCCAATTTTCCTCGGACTGTTTATGGACAAGAGAAGTTGACATTGTCATTGAAGGAAGCTGGATTGCATCCTCAGGCCAGCCTGTTTGTGGAGCTCAGTTCCTGAGAATAAATCTTGCCAAATGTTCTATGAATACAGGATGTGGCCTGCAAATAATTCCGTGATGTCTCATTCTTCTGTTTAAAAGAATCGACTTGCTGAACAATTATAAACGTTAGATAAATAGGTTGTCGTGGTTTATGTAGTTTTGTTTTCTCTTATTTTCAATTGAATCAATCTAGCAGATAGCGTTACATGGAGATGATTTAGAATAATGATATATATAATATACCTATTTGGAATTTGGCCTTTCCCTTAATTAGGAAGGTCCTCGTGTTATTTATCTGTATAATTTGTTTCCGATCAAATATGTTGATAGAGCATGGGACCAGCTGTTGGGCTCACATACTAAATTCTTTTAATACATCTTTTCTATTTTTTTAATTATTATTGGTCGAAATTCATGAGCTCTACTGCTTTAGGAATAGGACCACTGAATAGGAAATGGGATTCATAAATGTAGTGAGAGTTACATGAATTTCAACTAATTATAGTGTGTTGGTAAGAATATGTGAAAGAGTATCTGGTAAAATTTCTCTACCATTGTGTTGATGTTGGTCATAATCTAATACCTAGTTATCTCATGGTACTTGGATAGAGGATAAGTGAAAATTTTGTTGATAGGAAATGCCTAGTCTCAAGGTCGGATAAATTCTGAAGCTTGATATTATGATTTGTTAATACTGGTTTTTAAATTTGATTTTTAATATTTGAAAGTAACAAATTGAGAAAGAAAACATCAGCTATATTAAAAATATAAAACAATAAGAATTTATATCTTTTAAATGTTTAAAATCAAGAACATTACCATCAGCTTCTTTAATACCAAAAATGGTAAAGAAAACGCTTGCCGTCGCATGGCTCTTGGAATCATGATACGAGTTTTTTCGTCCTACATTCTCTTTTTCTCAAGGTTCTTTGTTGGACCTAGCGGTAATTTCAAGATGCCAAAAGACAACCAAATCGTGGTGTACCACGATATCACATCACATCTATTGATTCGATAAGCTTGTCATTGAGATATATTTTCATACATTGGATACGATATAAATTGCACCCTTTTTTTAGATTTAATTTTAAAGTTTGATCTAGTTTCTCCAGGTTTCCCAAGATGCACAAAACAATATGTATCTAAATTATACCTTCCAATTCCAACTTGATATTCCGGAGCAATTGGCCAAAGGTGTAGGTAAAAATCTCCCAAGTCTTGTTCGATATGGTGAATCAAAATAACGGTCTTTTCAATAAACATGGATTTTATTCTTAAAGTTTCATTTCATTGATCGAAAATTTCAATGTTGCCCACCCACAAATACATTTTATATAAAAACAAATGAATGATCTTCAAAAATCCACGCATAAATTGATAAGAATGACAATAATATGAATACACGTCAATGAACATGTAGAATAGAATACATGCACCAACACACAATAAGAAACACTTTGGAATGATTATATTTATAAGATTGATAAATATGCACTAGGAATTTTCCGCCCTGACAAATTTAGCCTTTTCAAGTACATATTTGCCCTCCTTGTACTTCTGTGATTCCTCATAGGCTCTCTGATACTTCCAACCAAGCACCTCATTGCAGTCAGAACAGTAGAGATCAGCAACAGTGTGGAGACCCGTCATGATCTCCCTGTCTTCTTTTCGTCCTACCATAATGTTCATTGCATGAGTAAACAGAAAAGCCAAATCAAATTCAAATCACCAAGTTTCCCAAATATAAAATAGAAGTTATATCTGAGAGTAGTGTTAACCTGAAAGGCCTTTGAAATCACATCGTCATGAAGGGCAACATGGTTTCTACAATTAGAGCAACAGTACAATCTGGGTCCAATCACTTCCTCCATCTCAAATATAAAATATTATCTCAACTCAATCCTTTCCAACGAAAAAGACTTTAAACCATAGTATAGTCGGATTTGATTAGTACAGTGATTTAATTGCAAAGTTTAAAACATTTTCTATCACTAAACAGTAGTCTGAAAAGTCTATAGAATTTAAGTGCCTTTTATTTAAAATAAATAAAAATTGGTCGGTTACAGAGACTAGTCACTTAACACGTGTAATTTTGTCTATTTAACAGAATAAAATTTTCTTTTTTGGTTTACGGATTTAAAGAACAGAAACTAGATAGTCCTTTTTTGTCTCAATTGTATGGGTCATCATCTGTTTGCAACTTAGATAACTAAAATTTTGTCTAAAAATAATATAAAGAAGTGATTTTAAAATTTTTAACTTGTTTGATAATGTCGAATGATGAAATCATTATAATTAATAAGTCTTGTTTTTTGCTTCGTATTATAATTAATGAGTATGAAATAGTGTACATCTACTCACCTTCAGTAAATTTCATAACTTTAATTGTAAGATTTTTTTAAGAAAAAAAATAAATTACACAAGAATTATTAGATTTAAAGAAACTACAGATATTTTTCTTTCTTTTAAAAAAACATATACATATATCTCCTATGATTTAAAGAAATTATTTATTTTTCTTGAAATTTAAGAAAATTACGTACATTTCTTTTT
>PYAF01005373.1:282458-314214 GCA_007407185.1 Glycine tomentella | reverse complement strand
TTAAGTTATATTCTTCAATTTTTAGCTTGCCCATCAATTATTAAAATTTATTAATTCAATGATTAAATTAAAATTCTTATTAAGCAGATGAAATATACAATTTTTTTATAACATTTTAAAACTAATTTAGTATATAAATTTAATTTAACATATAAAATCTTTAAAATATGAGTAAACATTAATTATAAAATTACATAATTACAAATATCTAATTTAACTAAAATTTAGTATACATAATCATTGAATTAATATCAACATATTCAATAATTAAATTAATAAAATTCAACAGATACCAATAATTATTGAAGAAAAGAACTTCATTAAGATTCAATTTTAAATAACTTAATAAAGATCCACTTGTTTGAGTTTTTAAGAATAATATTTCTTTTCAATTAAAAAGACCTCAAAAAGTTATGCTAACACTTTCATCCCAAACTAAGTAGCATATGAAAAAATTTGAAAACCAATATTGCATCATGAAAAAACTTTTCTTTTTAACTTGAAAACCGGGTCCTAAATAAACAATCAATTGGTTAATCTAGGCTCAGGTAACATTATTAAACTGTTAAATTCGGTCCCATAACACGATATTAGTATGAGAGAATATTTTACCATGTTGACTTATTTTGATACAGAACTTATTATTCAGGTGGTAGAATACAATAAACCTATACAAGTTCAAATCCGATATATAGTAATAACAAAAACAGTTCAATATGTAGGGATGTTATTTCTCCCCCGGGGTAGTCCCCACAACTTTCTTATCAGTTATCACGAGAATTGCGGATTGATCTGCAAACATAGCACGTTGCAGTATGATACAACAGTGAAGCTTATTTACATCCGAATCTTTAAATGAAATAAATAATGAGATTAACTATGAGACATCATCATCTTGCTCATTTGCACTAGCTGGGCATTATAGATCGTCACGAAAGCTTATTGAACACAAGGCTGGATCAGAGAATATATATATATATATATATATATATATATATATATATATATATATATATGACACTTGTCAAGGACTGACTATAAACATCCAAAAAGTAGTTCTCCTCAGCAAAGAGAAAGAATTGGAGCCCAACGTATGATTGATCATTCGCCTGGAGGTTCATAATTATCTGCTTTCATGCAAATTCCTCTCTTTCCCCATTTTGTTCCTGGCTGTAGAGACCAGTTAGCTGTTGTTGCAACTGTTCAAAGCGATAACCAGATTGATAATTAGTTTTTACAGACACCTTTAAAACTTCAATTTAAATGGATTCCAAGTTGGACGTAACATGTATGTAATCCAACCAAGAAAATAAAATAGCAGAAGAAAAATCCTGCACGGATAATGAAATATAAAAGCTTGTACAGAAACTTACCTGCACGTATCTTAACTTCTCATAAGTCAGTTCGTCGGTCAAATTAATCATCCTGTTAACACATGACAGAAGATGCAGGTAAACTTTTTGAAGTCAGAGAAAGGGTTTACCAAGAAAGCATTTTACAAACTGATTAACTAACCGGGATTGGAGTTCTGAAATTTTGCCCAGCAGAAGCTGTTCCCTCTCCGAAACTGCTGTATCGACCTATAAAAGACTCAAAAGTCAAAAAATGAACATCAAGCTGATGAAAAATCATTGCATGTTTTGCTACAGGTTTGTCACCAAAACAGAGGCAATTAGTTCTTAGCATAAAATTGAGATAGGCAGTAGTTAAAAACAATTAAGCATATAAGTGAAAAGAATAAATCAAACAAAAATTGCTTACACTTCCATTGTTCTCTGAATTGCGAGGTAATGGTGGTAACTTCCCGTTCTGAGAAGCTGCACAAATTTGATGGTGTTCATTATTTCATCCAATACTAAGGAAAAAAATCCTCAAATATAATCAATGGAAAATCCATCACTCACTATCAATTGCCTCGGCAGTTTGCAAGCTATTCAACAGATTCATTATAAGATCCTGGAATTAAACAGAACTTTCCAGTATGATTATAAATTGGTAAAAGTTACATAATGATCAGCTTTCCAGCAGGCACACACTAGCAAATTATATGACATTGCTCAAACTTAAAGCTTCCCTCACCTGTTGAATAGATGTCTGCTGAAAAAGATTGTGAAGATGAGGCACTAAAAGTGATGCAGGAATATTGATATTGGCAAAATCATTGGAGGACTGACCAATTGGCTGATGAGAAATACAAGCAATGCAAGACAGACAAGCATTATATATCAAATACAATAATAAATGAAACATCCTAGATACTCTGTAACCAACCACAGAATCCGAATATTCACATAATTGATTTTAAACAAAGTTGGGTATAGAGCAAATGACAAATGTACAAACCATTTGTTTGTAATCCACCATCCAATCACCAACACTCGCAGATTTCCTAATTGGTGATTCCTATATTTAATGTAACAGGAAGAGAACGTCAAATGAGGCATAAGGGGATATATATATATATATATATATATATATATATATATATATATAGAGAGAGAGAGAGAGAGAGAGAGAGACAATAATCAATTAGATCATCAACCAACCTGTGAAGATCGTCGCAAAACTGAACTTACAGGAATATCCTATTCAATATGATGAAGTCAGTTAAAATTGTAGATAGGGACAATTTGATTAACAAGAAATAAAATAAAAAGCATACCTTCACCAGATCTAAATTTTCTGATGTCACTGAAAATCGTCCTTTAATTTGCACTAGATTAGCCTTAGACTTATCATCCAAGGAATCTCTGAATCCTAGCAGGAGTTGGGTGAACAAAATCAAAACCAAGTGTTTAAGATGGCTGGTTGAAAAATACTAAAACTTGCACACAGCCTTACGGTGTACATGATGATTCAAATACCTCCGGAAGATTTGATTGGAGCTGATAAACTATTTGCTGAAGCTCGGTTTGGAAGCATTAATGGACCACTAAAGCTTGGAGCTCGTCGTATATCACGATTACTTTTCTCACCCGCTAACTGGTTTTCATTCTCAAACCTAAAAGTAATAAAGCATTAAAAATTTTAAACAAGCAAAAGATTATGCTGGTGATAACAAGAAAACCTCAATCCCCAAGAAGCATCAAGATCAGAACCAGAAAGAGACACACTCACAACATTGGATTTATTTATTCAAAATTGAAAGTACACTCTTTACAAAGAATATTTATAGACAACTCAAGAAATATAGACGGGATCAAGAAGATTCTCCAGAAAATACACACTTTACAAAGGTAGACTTTGAACTTACTAGAACTCGATGAAAATAAAATAAAGGTGATTGATTCCCTTGTTTATATAGGTCACCAAAAGTGCTTCCTAAATTAAAAGCTATGACGTAAGAATGGTACCATTAACCATTGACAAACAATAGAATAATTATTTTTCAGTTCCACACTATCAGCTGCAATTCCAAACGGAGAATCTACCCGAACCTAGCACATATGTGTGGGCACACACTTGTGCTAGTATGTGAAAAAGAGAGAAAGGGGAGATCAACTTACACTTATGTGAGTTACACTCACTCTTACACCTCTAACTTTATTGGACAATATTATCCAAAAATCTACCATTAGATTAAAAGTTCCTATTATATATATTATATTTGCAAACTTTTAGATTAATCCAAAATTATTTAATACCTCATCAGTGTACATCAAAATTAACAAAATATATACTTTTGAAATATATGAAATTAAAAATCATAAAATTATCTTCTTAGAATTGTAGTGTTTCACATGATTTAAACATTCATAGATATGAAATCTAGAAGTAACAATTTACCTATATTTTGAATAGAATGTTGTAAGTTATAAATTCATGCAATGAAGTATCAATTGAATTATAAATTGTATGAAATGTTTAGACTATATCCATCCCATATGAACTTTTAATTTAATGGTTAGATTAAACAAGTTTATTTTTGGTAAAAAGTTATTGGAGGTGTCCTTTTACAAAATTTGACACCTGAGATTAATTGACATGTGTAGTTTATTATCTTGTTAGAAAAGTTGTAAGTTGAGCCAGGCCAAGCACTTGAAGCTCCAACTTGACTTGAGATTCATTCATTTAAACAAATCAAATTTAAAAACTTAGGTTTTCCTTGTTTAAAAATAGTTTTAATTACTATTTTGGTCCTTTAATTTATATTTTAGATTCAATGTGGTCTCGGCGACGTGTCCTGGGGACACATGAGCGTGGTGGTCCGTGCGAGATTGCTGTCACCACGAATGCAGTAAAAATGCTGTATTACCAGTTGGTATTAAAAGACTAAAAAGTTAAGAAAGGAATCCGGCTTTCATTAGGATGACATTCTTTTCATCCGAATAGCAAGGCTTCCTAACTAGGAGGATCGATTATGCCATAAGTAGAGAGACCTTCAAGCACCTTCCGAAGATTAAGGCACAACTCCTAACTCACTAATTCTCTGGTCTGACTTAGCCGGCTCGTAGGAATTCATTCCAAGATCGGCTAGGGGAGCGGTTAATGGGGACGGACTGTAAATTCGTTGGCAATATGTCTACGCTAATTTTTTAAAATGGTTTCAATTAGGACCTCCCTTTACTTTTAAAATGGGTTTGATTTGGTCTCATTTTTCTTCCATCTGCTCTGAAAATTTTAGCAAATAGGACCAAATTTGGTTTTAAATGGGACCAAATTGAACTCATTTTAAAATATAAGGGACCTAATTGACATTTTTAAAAATAAAAGGGCCTAATTGAACCATTTTTAAAAATTACAGGACTTAATTAACCCTTTCAATAGTAAGAAGACCAAATTGAACCTCAAAAATAAATTAGAGGACCAAAATAGTAATTCAACCTTAAAAATATCTTCATTCCTTACAAATATGAAGGTGCCCTTACAAAACTCTCATAAAATATTTTTAGCATCATTTAGTTCTAAAATCTTTAACGACGACAACAACCAAGCCTTTTCAAATTTTCATATTAAGATCGGCATGAATCAAACGACGTCATAATATTCTATTGTGATCTACTTTCGTTACTAGGGATTCTACAGGTCTTTTCTACACAGGCTCAAACCAAAAAAAGAATTTAGAAATGAAATGCTTTCAAAGATATAAACCAATATAACTAACTCATCCTCCACTGATAATACTTTGAGTTAGTCTTGTTAGTAAATGCTCCACTCTTGAGATATATCAAGTAGCAAACTCCTTTTCTAAGGGTATTTATTTTTATAATCTTTTACTATATATACAGTTAATATTGATGGTATTAGTTTACTGAGAAAACTGGTAACTTCTAAGCGTTACTTTTGTCCTTCAACCTCAGAAATTGATTTCCTTGACTTCTTGGACCAACACTTTCAACAAATTTAGCAAGCACAAAATAGTTCCAAGTCTGAAAAGTCATGACAAACTAAAAAATATCTCAAAATCGCAAACTAATTAAGTACCAGGTCTTGGGTTCCATATTTTTATATAAAACAGTATATTTTCGACACTAACAAACACATAAAAGCCTACTATTTTTCATCTTTCCTCAACTAAGAGCCTAATTGTACAAGGAACAATGAGTGGCATGGAAAGGAAATAGCTCCTTGAGTATTAAAACAATATGAAGGCAAGGGCATCATATGAGGGGGAACTATTCCCCCTCTGAAAACTCATCTTTTATTCTTCTCCAAATTTTGAGGGGAAACAGGGTAATGAAGGAGAATAGCTTTAATTTTATTTTGAAAACTACCTCATATACTATTTTATGCAATAAATTGAGAAGTTCCAAAAAGTTTGGTAGGGTTATGTTGAAATTTTGCACTTATAATTATAACTCTTTAGCCCACTCTTTCGAGGGTAAACGTTGGTAGTGGTAAGGTTGCTACTTTGAGACCTGAAGATCACAGGTTCAAATCCTAGAAACAGCCTATCAGCTTGTGAAGGTAAGGCTGCATACATAATTACATATACTCTCCCCAGACCCTACTAGGTGGGAACCTCATGCACTTGGCTACCTTTTTCAACTTACACTTCCTTTCATCTTTAATCATCAAACATAGGGAAGGCAATTGCTTTCCATTCCTTCCCTTCCCTCCCTTTCCTTTTTCATTTCATTCTCTCGTCGCAAACTTCCAACAACAGCCTAATATAGCAACAACAACAACAAAGATATAATATGAAAATACAATGTACCTTTCAAATGTACGTCCTCTTTCAGATGAAGAATGACCAAGCACTAAGCCTGGCATCAGGGGTCCACTTCGGGTTTTACCAAGTTTCACTGATTGAGTTTTAACTTTGCTTGTTCCCACATCATTCTCTAAAGTAGATGGTGTTGCTTCAGCAACTGATCCATTTCTTTTCTCAAACTGTGGTATGTCATTACTACCTACTTGTGATGTGAACTCATCTTGTTGCAAGTTATTTGAATTCTTTTTGTCCACAATAAACTGGGAATCAGCTGTACCCTGTCATGACAAACAACAAAGATTTTAATAGATTATTTTTAAGGAAAAGAAAGTTTAGAACAGTCGACCCAACCTTGTAAGAGCTGAAGAATTTGTTTTCATCTTCTTCCCTCATCTCTGCAATATCATCATCATCCTGCATCTAGTAAAATTGAAGCCATTTGTTCAGATCAAAGAAAGAGAAAAACTAAATAAATACAATCTGAAAACACAATAACATACCAATGCCGCTTGTGCTTTCAAATCATCAATATCAAATTTCCATGCACTAACTCCTCGGTGATATTCACTCTAGAAAGTAAAATATATAAGTGTATTAGATTTCAATGGTTATAAAAGCAACAAGGCTTTTTATTTTCTGCATGAACATATAGGTGTTAATGGATGTTAACTGAGAAACTTCAACATGACAAGCTTCCAAAAGAAAATGGTTATCTCTTTATCTTGCTTGAAAACACCTTTTCAGAATTGGGACCAATTGCATAAAATCCCTTTCATTTGTAGATACTGGAGAATTTGGCAGAGCTTTGAATTAACACATGCATTTCAGTAAAGAAAATCACTTTATTTATTTGATAATAATTTTTTAGGTGTTTGGCTAAAACATGACAGGGATTTTAAGTTGGGGAGGAAACAGAAAAACTTTTGTTAAAGAGGTGTAATAAACTGGAGATTTTCCAATGACGCAGGAAAAAACATTATCAATTCAAAGAATTGTTTCTTTATAATAAAGCTTTTTAGATTAATGTTTTTCAAGAAAGCACTTCTCAACAAAGAAAAACTTCACAGCAAGGCCAAATGAGTATGAAATCTTGGTTAGCTAAATAAGTGTAGAAATTGTAAAAACTTGTATTTTAGTCTGTGTATTGCACAAAATAAATGTTTATTTTTATATAATTAAAATTCATAATAAATAAATATCTTTGAATATAGAAACTATATTTTGGATTTACAATGAACAATTAAATTATCATATTAAATTATTTTTAACTATTGATAATTTCTTTGAAAAGAACTATTAAAATTTAATTCAGGTATATAAATAAAAGAGAATAGATTAAAATGGATAGGCTGTTAAGAAGATTAAGTATACTGAAAAAAGATTAAAGGAGGATAGTTTAAAATGGTTGAAAAAAAAAATTAGCCAAATGCAGGAGTAGTGTGAGAAATGGACATCCAAAGAATTGAAGAAAGAGAATATTGGGAATATGCCTAATTAAGAAACTGAGTTGAGTGAGTGTCACTCTCCAAGTTGTGTATTCTAATTTATAATATAAGAGTAGATCTACAAATATTGAAGTAAGATCAACCAAAGGTCTACCATTTTAAGTATGTAATGCACTCTATCAATCAACCAGACTTGAAAATATGCTCTACAAATCAAGGTTTCAGGTAGAGAAGGAAACTAGTATCAAGGAAAGAAGAGGAGGGGGGGTGTGTGTACAAACTTCAATAACATCCATCAGCCATTCATGAAAATGCTCCTTGAAACCATTGACTAGATATATATCACATTATATGACAAATGAAATTTGATTATCAGCCTTACTTGAGACATAGCTTCTTGTTCTGCAGAAGGCATTTTCTTTAGTGCTAGCTGAGCTGCATCTCTAAGCTGCAAGGTTTTTGTGATGTCAAGCAAAGCAAAAGTAACAGATTAAGTGAAATAATAGAGCAGGCCTGCAATGAAGCATGCATGATATCAAACCTGGAGGGATTTTACACGGTTCCACAGAGGCGGTAAATCAGCAAATAATTTCTTTACAGAAAGCTCCGGTGGCTTAGCTTGTTTGAAGAAGGAGTGTTTGAGCAACTTCTCCACGGATGGCCTCTTTGTTTGATCTTTTACCAGGCACATAGCAACCATTTCCTTAAAAGACTGGTCACAACTGGAAATACTTTAATTAGACTGCTACTACTACTACAATCATTATTGTTAATATTATCACTAGTGGAAACACAAGCACTATCGCGTCTGTATGTCCGCATTTCTATTGCGCTAATGGCTAACGTATTGCTATTGCACTAAAATTGATATATTGTAACGATTTATCTTATTATGCATTGACATGTATATTAAATTGTTTAATATTTTGTCCTGAATACATGTCTATTTAGCAGAAACATAGGCACTATCATACTTGTGTGTCCGCATTTAATAAACGTGTCCGTTGCAATTAATAAACCATGACCAATAAACCAAATAAAACCACAAATGCATTCAATAACGATGTATCCGTCTAGGCAGAAAGAACACACATACCTTGGAGAACTTTCTATCACGATCATAATCAAGCCCCGGAGGAGCATTCTGAATGGTCATCAAAAGAACCTACACACAAAACAAACAGGGAATCCCTATCTCACCAGCACATTACAAATCACAAGAAACCTAAAACTCAAAGAACAGAACCATTCTTAACACATGCAGCAAACAGACAACGATTACAGCCTACCTTCATAGGAGGATACTTGGAGAAAGGCGCGTGACCATGAGCCAACTCCAACGCCGTAATCCCAAACGACCAAATATCCGCCCTGTCCAACCCAATCCAAACAAATCAGAAACCAAGTCAGAATCACACAGGTAAACCAAAGCATTAAGTACAAACCGACAAAAATTAGATGCAAATCCTTAGATGCTTTCAACATTGTTCTTCAATTAGAATTAGAGTTTCACCTCGGTAATCAGTGTATGCATCAAAGGTCAATAATTCTAAATAAAAGCACCTAGAAAATTCGTATCTAAATTTCATCCAGAACAAAAATACAACCAACTGACTTGAAATTGTAACCGGTTCCAGGTTGCAGCACCTCCGGCGCCATCCTGCGAAAACAACAACAACAACAAAACATATAAATCAAATCACAAAACACACCGATAGGACACGTTAACGGCAACGGAAGCAGAAAAGTAGTACCAGCATGGAGTTCCGACGAAGGTGTTTCTGGAGCGCTGGCGGTCGCCGGCGTCGAACATGCAAGCGGAGACCCCGAAGTCGGCGAGCTTGACCTGGCCGTTATCGTCGAGGAGAATATTCCCGGCCTTAACGTCGCGGTGAATGTGGCCGTGTCGGTGGAGATACTCCAACGCCTTGAGAGTCTCCTTGAGGATAGATCCGATGGCGACCTCTTCGAATCCATCGGTATACGCGGCCTTCATGAGGTGCAGGCAGGAGCCCTGCGCCATGAATCCCATGACCACCCACAGGCTCCGCTCCACCACGAAGGAGCAGTAGGCCCTCACCACGTTGGGGTGCTCGATCAGGCTCATCATCTGCGCCTCCCTCCGTATGTCGTCGAGATTACTGTTGCAGCGATCCAGATCCAGGCACTTGACGGCGACCTCCTCGTTGTAGGGGAGGTAGATTGCACGGTAGACGGTGGCGCTGGCGCCGTAACCGACTTCTTCTAGAAGGTTGTAGTCGCTCGGGTTGGCCGAGTAGCTTCTGGTCCCGTTCCCCATTTGGAAAGACCTGGATTGACCCTCAGCACCTGGCGTTGACCAGCATGGATTGAATGAATAGTGTAGAAGAAAGAAAGAGAATGGAAGAATGGTGTTGATAATAATAATAATAATAATAATTAGATTAGAGCACTAAGTGAAGAGTGTGTGAGAGTGTGGGTGGCCACACCAACAACAACGCCCATCTCTAACGCCTGACATGTTCCTTCTTCCTCTCCCCTCCGCTTCGGACTCTTTCTGTGGGACCCTCTTTCTCTCTTTTTTCACTTTCTACTGCCTCTCTCCTACTAGTAGACAATCACCCTAAATATCACCCGATTAGAGTTACGACAGAAATATTTTTTAGAATTTTTTTATTCAAACAGTTAACAATGTATTAATAGTTTGTTAAATTTTAAAATATGACAAATGTTAAACATATTGATTAAATAATTTAAAGTTTAAATATTTTTATAAAGAGTTTAAATTATATTTTTTATATTTATTTATATTTTTCTATGATTTATATAATACTATTTTTATTTTTTATTTTATAACTAATACCCTTAAGATATTTGTGAATTTTTAAAATAATCATTTGAAAATAATTTCAAACGTGTTTTGTAATTGAATCACATTAGACTTTTTTAGTTTATAGTTATTAAACTCATTCTAGTACCTCTCAACTTTACACAATAATTCTTTCCTTCTTTTCCTTCACTTATATATTCCATTTATTTTACCACATTTTATTAAAGATATTTTATTTTTATATAATTAATTATACTTAAGTGTGAATTATTTTATTTGTGATTATAAAAATTTGAATATAATTAATTTAAAATAAAAATATAATTTTAAAGAAACTACGTACATGTTTTTTTGTTAGGGGTAAGAACTATGCATTGCATAGATTTTTTTAATTTAACTTAATTTTAAATGTATAGAATTATAGAGTGAGAAAATTAAAAAAAAATCCATATTACCATCACTAAATAAATATGAAGTGATGTTCTTTTAAAATGGAATAAAATATGATAAATTATATATTTATTGTTAAAAAAAAGCATATCTTTTATTATATAAGAATCAATTAAAAGACTATTTCTTCCATTCCTTTTTATTAGTTCATTTTAGAAAATAGGACATAAATGAAGAAATGTAAAAATATTATCATTTATATTAAAAGTATTTTTGACTTTCCTATATGATAGTCATTGTTATTTTTCTTTCATTTATAAAAGGTATTTTTTTAGATATAATTATATTATTGTCAAGTATTTATCGATTTTGTTAATGAATATTCTTAGTTAAAAAAATATTAATCACTTTTAATAAGGTTTTAGCCACTTTTTATTCATAAAGTTTAAATATGAGATTTTACTTATTAATATAATGTTTGGTTGTGGAAAGTGGAAGGAAATACAGATTTTTATAAATGTGTGTTGTTTGAGGTTTGATATTTAGGATAGAATAAGAGAAGAATAGAGGGAAGCAAAATTCCTTATAATTAAATTTTGCTCTCCTTCGATATTGAGGGATTTGGAGGAGAGGAAAAGGGATTTAGTATATGTTTAGAATTAAATCATATTAACTTTGATCCATGCCACAAAGAAGCATATATTTGTAGGGAAAAAACTCTCATTCATTAACCATAATTTTTCAGTTGGAGAAAAATAAACACAAAAAACTTGTGGAACTCACATTGAAATTTTCCCATTTAAGAGAGAAAATACACATGGGGCTCATGGGACATCAGTAATAAGAGGAGATCCAAACCCATATTTGTAACTTTTACCTCCATTATTAATTTTGACCTAATATTTAGGTCTAACCTATGAATATCCAAACAAGTAGTTAAAACATTTCGACTATAATGTTTTTACTTATGTTTTGAAATTTTAAATTTTAAGAGTAGAAAAGTAAATTAATTCTTAAAATTTCCTCCCTCCCTTATAGTGAATCAAACAAGAAAAATGTTACTTTTGTTTCCTTTCATTAAAATATTTCCTCTCCCCTCCTCTAAATCAAACAAAATGTCTAATTAAAATCCATTCCCTTCCTTCTCTTCCATTAGAACTCATCCCTTTCTTTAAAATCAAATTATCCCCAGGAGATAAGAGTCCATTGTCATTCAGATCAAACTATCTAATGGCAAATATATTTTAGTTTTCTCATAATATTAGTTATGAAAAATATAAAAGAAAAGTATCATCAAACAATATTTTTAAGACAGCTATTAACTTCTTTAAGAATTAAGTTGAGTTAAAATATAATAAAAATATAGTAATTGATGTAATTTTAAACTTTCAAATAAGAAATATTTTTCTGAAATAGATAAATATAAATTATAGAAAATAAAACTTTTAGAATTAGAAAATGAAAATATTATTAATTTGATATAATGTGAGAAACTTATATTTTAAATTTATAAAATAAAAAATGCACTAAATACTAAATACGTTGAAATTGATTAAATTTATGTCATATTATTTGATAAATAAAAAATAAAAAAACAACAAGGGAAACATACTTTGTTCGAGATAAAGGAAAGCGTGTAGCGTTTTATGAAGGAGAGAGAAGATTAGGGGGGAAAAAACATGGATTCATAGTGTAAAAGATATAGTTTTTTTTTTTTTTTTTACAAAAGTGTACAAAATATAATTTTTTAATCATAAATTATGAATATATGATAAATTTATTGATTTTTATAATATTTCCTTTTAAAAATACAAATGATTGTTTTTAATTTATTAATAATAGTTAAAATGAAAAACTTTTTATCCTAGCAATACATAAAATTTAAAGTCTTAAATAAAATTATTTTATTCTTAAAAAATTATATAAATTTTATATACCTTAGTTGATAATTTACTCTTAAAATAATATATTATTATTCTAAACTAAACTTGAAGTCCAACATACATAATGATCTACCTTGATCCAAATGATAAATTAACCCATATCCTAAGTGTTTATCAAAGTCAACATTGATAAAACACTCAAAATCAACCTAACTTATTTTCAAGGCTAAAACAAACTTTGAAGTGAGACCTTTTAAAATTAGTAACAATACTTTTTATTAGAAAAAATAAAACCTAATCATGAATATCTTATAAATTTTAGTTGATGAGAATTTATACAACAAGAGACAATTTATTTAATTAAAATTAAAAATTAATTAATTTTAAGTGAGAGTAACATAGAAAATAGGGATTTTATGAAAAATAGATGTAGTTTTTCCTCCAAAGAAAGTTCAAACTTCATTCACCATAAGAAAGAGAGTATAAATCTTCTTAACAACATTTTTAGGACTAGATCTTAAGCAAAATCTTAAGTTCAAGATATGATATTTACTAGATCTTCCAATAAAAGAGGTGAAGAGATCTTCAACATGGAGAGTAAGTTCTTGTAGTAAATTATTTTTTTCGTTATCTTTTTTTAAGATCTCAAAATGAGATCTACCATCAAAGAAAAAAATTAGAAAGATCTTGAGAGATATTCAATCCTATGTGGTATTATAAGGTCTACCAAAAAGTGATTTAAAATTTCAATTTAAGATCTACCACTAAAAATGCTACTAGACTAAATAATAATAAAAATTGTATAAATATTAATACTAAATAACTTTTTTTTTAGATACTAGCACAAATACTTAGGTATTTTTTGCCTGTGTTGGCCTTGACAACACTTTTAAGTATATATAAATCATGAACAATATATCACATATGACTAATAATAAAGTTACTTTGCTTAACACTAAGACACTATATTATGGCCAACAATAGGTTTTAGACTGTGTTAGGAAATCTAACACATTTAAGACACTTATAGATGCAACTTATGTCAGCATAGCATGTCAACATTTATTATATATATTGTCACTCTAGTGAAATTTTTACTAACTTTAGCACTCAAATGTCTTTGGTATTTTAGATTTGTCAAAGAATTCACCTACAGCAAATGACTTCATATTTCATTCATTCAAGAATTCGTTCTAATCAACGTTCTCTAAAGTTTCACCTTATTCAATCCTCTACTTTAAGACACATCATCATAGTCTATCTTAAATGCATCAATTATACATTATCATACAAAATAAATTTAAAATGTATTATTTAAGGGTATACTTGCTTAATTAAGGAGAATGAAATAATTTTAGCGAATAAACAAAAGAGTTAAAAAACGTTAACATCAAAATAAAAATTCAAAGGTAATTCATTTAAATGTTTTGATAAAATGTTAAAAAATTTACCAATGAAATTACATATTTAAAAGTAAGGATAACTTATTTTATTATAAAATACGTATTTTAAATTTAATATTATATTTTATGAACACTGTCTATTAATTTGCATGTAAAGTTCAATACTATTATTTTAAAAGTTTATTAATGTTTAAAATGATTTTTTTTATTAGATCTACGATTTTTACCATTATATTATATATATGGGGGGGGGGGGGGTTCGGGAATTAACTTACTTTAAGATTTTTCATTTTTTCTAATGATAGATTTGATTTTTTTAATCTTTTATAAAATATAAAACTTGTTGATCCAACCATTAAATAAGGTGATAACATTTTGATGATCATACATGTTAAACTATATATTAATTGAATATTAATATGTATTTAATATCATAATTAATTTACTTATATTTTGAAAATTATATTGTACACTAAAATGAAATTAATTGATGAAATATCATATAATTTTAAAACTATATGCACTTTTTTATACTTAACTGACTGAACGTAAACTCTCAAATTAACTGTTGGATTAATGAAGTCAAATGTCTATAAGAAGCTATTAAAAAAATAAGTTAAGCATGATTTACTCCTACAAATTAATTTCCCCCCTCTCTCTCTCACTATATATCTATGTACCAAAAGTCTTGTATAATTTTTTTTATTGTTTGAAATTGGCTAAACAATGTTGCTTATATGAGCAACAATTATTGTTTTTATAATATATAAGCAATAATATTTGTATAAGCAATGTCACACCATTTGTTCCAATGCTAAAAAAAGTTATTAAACAATGTTTCTTATGGTGTTTGATAGAGATAAAATGGAGTAAAAAAGAAAAAATAAATAAAACTTAACATGAATCTCACATCACTATTACACTACTTTATTTCAGATATTTATTTTTCTCAATTTTATTCTATTATACTCTACCGAACACACCATTCAAATTAAGCCACTCATATGAGTAACAACTCCTAGTCAAAAATAACTCAAGGTAAAGTTATTTCTCTTTATTCATGCTTATAATTTCGAGCAGTTCAATCTAAATAAGCGACGCTTGTATGTACACATGTGTATTTTTTTCACTATGATTTTTTTTTTAAATCGACAATTGTAAATTAATTTTTATGGCAAATATAATCACTAAAACGTATATACTCGCTACCTTTAAAAAAAACTTTTTTTTATCCACATTTGTTTATTAAGTATTTTTTTAATTTTGAACAAATTAAAATTTTTAAATTGAAAATAAAATAAAATATATGTAAAATTGTGAAAAATACACCATTGATTTAAGTTACATTTAACAAATATATATTAAAAAACTTTATATATATATATATATATATATATATTTGATCCAACGTAGTTTGAATTAAATACCCACCGACATGGGCATAGGTATGTCTTTTTCTTTTCCCTAATTGACTGCAGGTGCAAAAGAAAAAAAAATGCAACATGTAGCTTAAGACTATTTTTTCCTTTTTGTCGGTATGCTTGCTACAAAAATTATTAATAGTATGACAGAACAAGTTTGCCATCCTATGCAATATAGCCCAAAGAAGTTGTCTTTAAATTTTGTTTTTATGGAACATTGAAGTAAATGGAAATTATAAGAAAAGAAAGAAGCAAAGTAGCTTTTGCTTGCGCTGAATCAAATTACGATGTGCGAATGTTTTTCCTAATACTAAACTTGCATAAAATATGTTTTGCAGATTTTTTTTTTTTTCAAAAAATAAGTATTTACATATTAAATTATTTTTTAAAAAAAATTGTAATAGTATCATTTTGATGTAAATTTTGTCATTTATCCAAACTCAACTTATCACTGAAGACTGCAGTGCATGTAAGTTGGATATTGAACCTATTGAAAGGCCTTCTCCCTTACTTCTTTTGATTTTGAATATAAGCAATAATTTTTTTTGTCTTTAATATAAATAAATCTTAATTATCTATAAATCTCTAAAATACATTTCATTTAGTAAAGTTTTAGATTTTTTTATTTGATATCAAATTCAAATGAAAAATAATTTAGAAAAAATAATTAATTTTTAATTGAAAATGACATAATTTAATATGATTAATTTTCTTAATAAATACGAAATATATATTATTATTTTGCTTATAATTAAGATCGAACGGAGTTTTTTTTAATATTTTACAGGCTTGTCCATTTATAAGATTTAAAACACAATAGTTATATTACTGTACATGCATTATGAATTGATATGAAATTATTTTAAGTTAGCGAATCCGGATGAATTAAATAAAAAAATAGTTATGCACTTGTGTAGGAATAGGAAATCTGATTCATGAATTGGTGGGTAGCTCACAGCGAAACCCAGATGAACGGCCCACGATAGAGTTGTTAAAGAAAAACAAAAAATCTTCAACAACGTACAGAGGCGGAATTGAACAAAAAAACGATCGATCTGCAGCATAGCAGCAGCAGTTGCATCACCAACCGCTGAACGAATCCATCAGTATATATCATTATCAATATTTAATGATCCTATGTTGGTTGTTCCTCAGTCGTAAGACACAGCATTTTTACGTAAGATACATTGCATATCTCCAAACGGTCCAGTTCCCTAAATTGAGATGAGTTTATTTGAGAACAAGTTGCCAACAAAGAAATGCAACTTGTGAGGTGAAATAATCAATTCTCTTATTTATGAATCCCAAAAAGTCCAATTGGGAGGACAAGTCACGGATTGAAAGGAAATGGTAGTATTTTACTAAGTTAGATATTTTAATTTCGCAATTGTTTATTCACTAGCAGACATCGATCAGACACCAGCATGCATATATATATATATATATATATATATATAATCAGGAAAAATAAGGGTCCCCGTGATCTAGAGTGGTCACTCATTGGGAGCATCCATGCTCTCACTGAAAATTACTACTATCACGGATTCACGGGTTGCCATACAATAACTGACATTGTTTTAATTTTGTAATGCTTAATATTTATTTATTTTTATAGCCACAAGTTTGGTGCGTGCCAAGGGAACATTTGTTTCCACTTCCATGGCAGATGATGGTGATGGTGTTGATTGATCTCGGGAGGTAGCAGAAGTGTTTCTCTGCTACTGTCATTTGTTTTTTCTTTCTTAATTTCTCGGATGTATTTGCACTATATTACTTGGTGTCTTTCTTTGGGCATCTCTCTTGCCCTCATTATAATATATTTCGATTTTGCTGATAAAAAAAATTGTACTATACTTCATTCATTGAGAGTAACATTTTTAAGAATATTATAATTAGAAATAACATTTTTTGGAATATTAAAAAATATATTTGGTTTACATTTTAACATCGCTAGAAATGCTTTTTTTTTTAAAATTTAAAATAATTAAAATGAAAAATAAGAGTCAAAATGAAAGTTATGATAATTATATAAAAAAAAAATTCACATTTGTCACCATTGAAATAAGAATTACAATACAATTACTTTTCTGAAAATGAAAAATACTTGAGAATAATCTTTAAAAACTCATAACAGACTTGGAACACACACTTAAAAGAGAAACATGTGTGCCAGGGTGGTGGTGTTCGGATCATGGATGATGAAATCAATGACCATAAACTCTATTGCCGTCTAAAATGGGAAGAAAAAAGCAAAACCAACTAGACTAGGAAAATTTTGAATTTTGAAAAATATTATTTCTAATGCATTTGGAGACCATTTATGTATTTTGTATTCTACCATGCTTTACATGTTTAAGGTCGCAGGTTGAAAACGTAAACCATTAATTACTGTTTGGCAAAATCATTGTGACAAACGCTTAGAGCATCGATACTGTCGAGGATGATTGGAGCATAGTAAATAATGTTCCACAAGGAGGAAAGATTCAGTTTTTTAGTTGGACAAAACCACAACACTTCTTCCCTTGAACAACATTTATGGTATGTTTAATAATATATTTTCTTTTAGTTAATGAGAAAATGGAGAAGAAGAAAAACTATTAATTAGAAGTGATTTATTTTCTTTTCAATTCAAATTTAATATTTGTATCTCTTCTCTTATTTTCCTTATATCCTACCCAAAAATAGAAATGGGATAAGACCAAGACATATATGTGATTCCATCTTAAAATCATCTTCGTATCCATCTCCCCATCCTCCACAAGTATTTTTTTTCTCTATCTTTGTTTCCGATGATATTGGATATATATGTACCTATCCCCATTCCCGATATAAGATTACAAGGCACAAAAAAAGGAGATATAACAAAGTAATCTTCTTCTCTTGCATGCATCTCTTTTCATTATTATTTTTAATTAATTATGTAAATTTTACATAAAGTGTTTTATTAAATTTTTGTTTATAAGTCTCTCAAATATTTTATAATTTTTAATATTACTTTTTTAATGAATTTTTCATTTATTAGGTCTATTTTTTTTTTTATCAATTTTGCTGACATTGTGATGTATTCTATATATTTTTTTTCTTTCAATGCATTGTACTACATGTCATCTTCCCTTTTTTTTTTTCAAATTTCTTCTGATCCCTATTGTAGACCGGCTATTATAGAGTTATCCAATTAATATTAAGAAATTTTGTTTTAAACCACTACATCGGGTCTTACACTTGCATATGTCACACTGATCTCTTCCCTTTTTTTTAATTGAATGAGGAAATACTTCCAATATTATTAAACAAAACATCAATGGTATGTTGAAGTTGTTAGCAAAGATTTAGCCAAAGGTTATGTACATGCTCAAACTACAAGTAATTTTAGTGAGTCCCAATTACACAAACAATACCTAGACGACAAAAAATTCCCTTAAAGAGTGAAATCAAAGAGAATCAAACTTATATGCATGAGAAGGATAAGAATTAACTTCATATACTAATCACTCATACTCATGCTAACCCACATTAATTGCTCTTTACCTACATATTTAATAGAAATGATTAAGTTAATATGTACTAAATCCATCAACAATATATTACGGATTATTCACTATGCGATATATTTTTATGAATATGTATTACGGATTAAGTAATTTGTAATGTATTTGATTACGATTACTCACTGCACAACTATGTTATGACGGTGCAACACGATGATGAGTTTGAAACGATGTGAAGGTTCATGGCTCACATCGATACATGTGACGATGGTGGATGATTTGGTGGTAGCACAAGATGGTGGGTTTGATACGGTGTGGAGGTGACTTTGGGTGGTTGCGGTGATGATGCTAGGGTGTGGCAGTAGTATTTATGGAGGTGGAGTGTGGTGGTCGTAGAGGTTTGGGGGAGAGATGGTTAGGGTTTTGCTTGGGAGAAGAAAGATAAAAAGGGATATTAGGAATTTAGGGGGTGTACCACGTAAAAATAGAATGCATTGAGTAATTGCTAAGACAAAGCTGAGATGCGGATTTGGTATGGGGCAATAATCTTAGATAAGCCCACCAATATATTTTGAAGGCTAAAAGCCTAAAAACCATATTGCTCCCGCACTACAATACTAGTATATGGCAAATCTGCAAGCTCAGGCTTGACTTGTGATCTGACATATCATGATGAATTTCAGTCACTAAACCCGAGAACTCTTTGTTTGATTGGCGGAAAGAGAAAAGACTATTATGGATGGACAGAAAATAACTTGTTATTCATTTCTTCTACATATAGTTTGAAATTGGCTGATAAAAGAAGGAAATAATAGTTTCATATATGAATGGAAACGGTGGGGAAGGAATTTTTTTTTAAAAGAAAGACAAAAAAAATAATTATATTTATATTACATTTCATTCTTTATTTAATATATATATATATATATATAATTTTTGCAAGAAAAAATATATTTTTCTCCCTTTTCTAATAAAAAAATAACTTAAAATTAATATCATTTCATTTTTTAATCTTATTTTTTTCTTTTCTTTTATTTACTAAATAAAACATATCCTAAGTAATCATACTTTATATATACATTTTTTCCAATTATTTTTCGTCACCAATGATGCTTATCTAAACCAATCATTTACGATCCTCTAATTATTAAAGCTCACATATACAGTCTGTTTGACATCGGGGTTTGATTTTACAACCCTTATTTGACATTCTAATAATAATAATAATAATAATTAGTAGTAGTAGTAGACGACGATCCTACAAAGCTAATCTTCTACTTCCGAATTCACACGGGAAAGAAACAGGAATTTTATAGGGTTCCAAAAAGATAAAAACAATTAATGTCAAAATCAGGTATTGGCAAAAGTGTACGAATCAGGCACATGTCGACCACACTCCTCACTAGCTAAGGTAGGATTTTGTGCTACGTGTCAGTGTCATGTGTCAGTTGATAATGGCAATGATCGATTGAGCCATTAGCCACTAGATTCAATTCAAGTATCCACTACGGAGTTAGTGGTCATCACAAATCAATACTTCACCCTTACTTTCTCAACATTAGATAGATGCTCACTCTACAGCTATAGCCAGCCACAAATTAATATATATGCATTGATGCCAACATATATATATATATATATATATATATATATATATATATATATGTAAAAACCACCTTTTCACCATTACACTGTTTCTTCTTAGTTTCCGTTCCTCTATGTACAATTAGAATTTGTGCACGATGTGATGTCTGGAATATTTCAAACCTAACTAGTGCCCATATTCAACGGTCCTAGTGGTGCAAGTAAAACCATCATCATCATCTTCAAATGGTATGCAGAAAATTTAACCATATGTATTTTCAGCACCCTATTCATGACACTTGCATTATTAACATGAAGATGAAATCAGCACACATGGCTAGAGTATATATATGAGACAATATTTGAAAGACAATTGTAACATCTTTACTGCTAAAGTACACGAATTATATAGTACTATAAATAGTTTATATATAAGATATACATATCAATCAGCAAATCAATTAACAATTAACATATATAAATTAAGAAAAAAGGCATCGGTCCAAGTTTATCTCTATGCTTCCATCATTTTCAAACTCGATGCTAAATGTTGACAGCCCAACCCATCCACTAACAGCTGCTGCAATCAATGTATTTCAATGGCTCACCTTAGTCCCCTCATGGGAAGAGAATCTTTGCCACTAGAATTATGTTATCGGAACCTCATGCGAGGGCAAACCTGGAAAAAAGTGGGTCAATAGGAGAAGGTTAGCTAGTCAAACCAAATGGAAGTTAAAATTTTTTTTTGCTATATATCTCCTTGCTGATTCTACCCCTCACTGTTGCCAGTGCATCAAATTCATTATTAGATTGTGCGTGTGCCTATTATTATGTATATATTCTGATTCTGAACGCATATAGTTGCTTTTTTTTTGGACAGTGATTCATTCACTCACTCGGATGAACCTTCTGATTTTTCAAAAGTGCTATCTGTCGTAGTTGGGGGCGTATCTGTGAAAAGTAAATCTTCAACAGTAAAAAGTGTAGTCCTTCATACAGTTTATTAATATATAGTGCTGTCTGGTTAACTATTACTCTACTAGATTCAATTATTCGTTTCAAGTTTTATTTTTTTACTATATCCGCGGGTGTTATATTGTGAGAACTGTAAATGCGTATGCATGTTTATAGCAAGTGACAAGAATCTTAAGAATGGGCGATTCAAATTATACCGATATTATAACATATTTAATTATTATCCTATTTAACAACTTTTAATTGAAGAATTTTATCTGTCAATCTACCATTAGAGCACCTCCAAGGATTGGGTGCTCTTCTGACATGCACAATTACAGTAACGCAACAAGGAAATTGTGAGCGTTAGAGAGAAACAGTGCAGAATCACATGTTGGTTTCAGTTACAATTTATACTAAGTAATTTATTCTTCAATTTTTGTGGGATCCATAGTACAAACTAACATTATAATATTTGTTGTGTTTGTGAATCAAATCGCACAATTGACGGTGTGTTGGTCTTCTTATTGGACATGCAATTTTCCTGCAAATAAATTGGACAAGTTATTTCTTTTAAAAATGACCTTTTTTATTTGACCGTTATGAATCACATTTTCCTGCAATATGTAATGGTAAAAAATGAACAGTAAAATTACTTAGTATAAATTGTAACACTTTGATAATATTTTGTCACACAATTATCCTTCAATTGCATCTTTTTTTCTCTTATATTTTGCTTGCTTTTAACCTTCCTTTGTATACACAAATCAGATATCCCAATCAATATAATACCAATTTTTACTACAATCGGATGTCAAATTGACAACTCCCAATACTCAAAATATTCAACATTCTCCTTAATTTTCAAATTCTCCAAATAATCTAAACAGGTTTCCCATCTTCCAGTTCTTGGTTTCTTTCCATCAAATATGTTATATATGGGTAATCCTTATGTAATGTCAGACCAAAGTGGAATGAATTCTTCAACATCTAGTCCTATTATGATTGGTGGTGTTTCAACGATGAGTAGTGAAGGAGATTGTTTTGATCAACAAGTACAAACACTAGTGGAATCCACACTTGAGTCTCAAGTTTCTTCATTTCCCTCCCAAATTAACTTGAAAAAGGTTGCAATCAATGACGATATAAGCTTGAGTGGTCCTACAAATACTAAACAAAGATTTTCAATGATTGATGATAAATCACTCATTAGTGCATGACTGAATGTTGCAAAGGACCCAATTGTTAGAGCTGACCAAAGGGCAAATTGCTTCTGGTTAAGGATGAAAAATTACTATAATGAAAATCGTGTTAACGAACAAGAGAGCGGAGCATGTGCACTAAAAGCTTGTTGGACAAAGGTGAATGGTTTCATTCAAAAGTTCAATGGGTGCTATGCACAAGCCGTTCGGATGAAGAAAAGTGGAAGCTGTGAGGGAGGATGATGTCATCAACGATGCTTTAGTCATTTTTATCAAACATAAGACATAAATACTTCATTAATTTGAATTTGATTTCAGTTTGTAATCAAATCAAATAATTATAAATCATGAAATAATGACGCGTGTAATCTGAAGTTTAAGAAGCAACCTTTCTTTGACAGGTAAACTTCAAACTTATGTTTAATTTATAAATTTATCATTATAGATTATAGATTATAGATGCATTATGAATGCTTTCTTACTCGAGTAATAGTTGTATTGCTACGAAATATTGTAGAAAATATTATACAACAAAAGGAAAAATAAGAGGAAAAGAGTGTGTGTGAAAGAGATAAAATGATTATATAACACAGAGAGAAAGAATGTTGTGGAAAATGCTGCATATTATTCTATGAATAAATAATCTCAAAACAATAATTGTAGTGAATTGTCATCGATCTGCACTTATGATTGGTGGACACACTATTGGTTTTCAAAAGTATGCAATGTTTATTAATTTATTAGTGTTTTAAATCCGATATTTATTGATACGATTTTTTAGAACACTAGAAGCCATCCATTGCCAAATGATAGACCAACCAATTTCACTGCAACTTGTTAAAATATCTACGGAATTAAACTCATTATTGATATATGTCAAACTTAGTTGACTTCAAAAGAATCGGCATTGTTATTGTTATAATGTACAACCAGCAAGTCAAGGAAAGTAAGGGTCCCTTTAGAAGGGATGAAAGTAGAAGGAAAAGAAATTGACAGAAAAATAAAACAGGTATAAGGTATAATGATATGTTTTTTTAAGGAAAATGAACGGAAAACAAAAAGAATAGTTAACTTTAACATCAGTATCAACAACACATTTAACTCAAGTTAATTGGGATCGGTCATAGATAAGTCCAATGATAAATACGAGGAGGTTGTTGAAAAAAAAGTGGAAGGAAAAGAAGAAGAAAAAAGGGAAATAAGATAAAAGAAAAAATAATAAACTAAAAAAAAAAGGAAAAAAGGAGGAGAAGATGAATAGGAAAAAAACTAAAAAGTGACCATATAGAACATAGAGATAGCAACAGGTCTAACCCTTCACTAAACTTTTAACTTTTCTTTATTCCATCCTAAGATACACCGTCCTCCAATTTATATCAGACTCTATTAAGTCTTGTTTAACTACCTTTTCCAAGTAAGTTTTGGTCTACCTTTCTTTGTGTCGAACTCTTGATAACAAACTTTTGTTCTTACGGGAGCATCCAAGGGCCTTCTCATTATGTGCTAAAACCACCTCAATCTATGTTTCCTTATTTTTTTACTCATCATTACTACTGTTACCTTTCGTCAAATATCTTCATTTTTTATCTTATTTATCTTGGTATAACCACACATCCACCTTAACATCCTCATTTTTGTTACTCTTATTTTATGCTCATGTTACCTATGTGCTAACCAACATCCTCATTACAATTATTCTATAAAATTTTCCTTTTAAATTAACTTACAAAAATAAAATTTCAAATTTTTGTTTACTTGGTTTTCTTTTCCCTCTACCAAACATACCATCCAGTTATTAGTTAACACTGATCTATATATGTACCCCACATCAATCCATACAGTAGCTAGCTGAGCCTTTAAGAAAGCATATCTTAATATCTTCCATGCTCCATCCAATTGGCCAGGAAAAGTCTAAAGGAGAAAGAACAAATAAACTAAGGTGAGATAGTAATAGAGTATTATTATTCCACTTTTCAATATATCTATACATGAACATAACAATTAATAAACTTAGTATTAATATGAACCAGACAATATCTATTTTGGGGTTCTTGAGTTGAGTTTTCTCTGATATGTACAAAGTTTGTGTTACTATTAGGCCAGCTACTACAGATAGAGAGATCATGATCTCCCCATCAAGTGGCCTTAACATGGAAGAAGAAAAGAAAGTAGAATTAGTTGAAAGAGATCAGGACTTGGAGGAGCAACTACCTGCTGCTGCTGAAGTCGAGCCTCAGCCATGGACAGAACAGATAACAGTGAGAGGATTATTTGTGAGCATGATTATTGGAATCACATTCAGCATAATAGTCATGAAGCTCAACCTCACAACTGGAATGGTTCCTAACTGTAATGTCTCGGCCGCACTTCTAGCCTTTGTATTTATCCGAACCTGGACCAAACTGCTTAACAAGGCCGGCTTTGTAGCCAAGCCATTCAGCCGCCAGGAGAACACCATCATACAGACTTGTGCAGTCGCGTGCTATAGCATTGCTGTTGGAGGTTAGAGGCTTGTAATTTATATTTTTGAAAATACATGTCTTCTTCATATTACTTAATGAATTTATTCACCCTTTGTATATGTTATTTTGTTTACCAGAGTTTGATCTATGTATGTGTATATGGCAGGAGGATTTGCTTCTTATCTGTTGGGATTAAACAGGACAACTTATGAGTTGTCAGGAGTGGAAAACGAGGGTAACAACCCAGGTGCTATTAAAGAACCTGGATTTGGTTGGATGACTGGCTTCCTTTTTGTGGTTTGCTTTGTTGGTCTCTTTGTCTTGATTCCACTCAGAAAGGTATATTTTACACTTTTTTGTTTTTACGAAGTTTTGTTTTGGATGTCTTTTTTGATGCACTTCTTTTTGTGACTTGTAATATTGGATGCATAAGTAGAACTACAAACTTAGAATCATTCATCAACAAAATGGAACCCAGAAGTTTATTTTTATCTTACTAAATTTTCCATTACGTTTGTGACGTGCCTATTGCCTGACTTGCCAAGAAGAGAGTATTGAAGTTCAGTTTGGGTTGCATGTAATGAAAACTCACACAAGACTCCAAAAATATCTGGCTTACTGCATTTTTTTTTCTGCTGCAGATCATGATAGTTGACCTAAAATTAACTTATCCAAGTGGCTTGGCAACAGCGGTTCTCATCAATGGTTTCCATACACAGGGTGACAAAATGGCCAAGTACAGTATACTTCTCTTTTATTCATCAGCTTTCATTTGTTGCAATTTGTAGATGCAAGAGGTAATAATGTTTTTATAATATTGCAGGAAGCAAGTACGAGGCTTCACGAAGTATTTTTGTACCAGTTTCTTATGGGGTTTATTTAAGTGGTTCTTCTCAGGGATAGAGGACTGTGGATTCGAACAGTTCCCTACCTTCGGATTGCAAGCTTGGAAGCAAACGTATGATTTTGTGCATATTAATTAATTGCTTTGGAATGGAGGCTTCCATCCAAACTATTACTGATCTTAGTGTTTGAATTTACTTTGCAGATTCTACTTCGATTTTAGTATGACTTTTGTGGGAGCAGGGATGATTTGCTCCCATCTTGTGAACTGTTCTTTGCTCCTTGGAGCTGTGCTCTCTTTTGGGGTCATGTATCCGCTCATTGATCGGCTTAAAGGAGACTGGTTCCCTGACAATTTAGAAGAAACTAACATGAAGGGCTTATACGGTTACAAGGTTTTTGTTTCCATTGCTCTTATCCTGGGTGATGGCATATACAATTTCACCAAGATTCTAATTTCTACAGTCCTCAATGTTCATGAAAGAATGAGGAGCAAGAATAATAAAAATGGTAAGAGCAGTCACATTCAAACACTCAAGTTTGCTTCTTTTTTATTTTTCAATAATAAAAATATATGATATATAATGTTGAGGTCGTTTTCTTAATGCAACAGTAGCTGCTGATCGGCACGAGAATCCTACCGAGGACCTTAAACAAACTGATGAATTTCTAAGGGAGAACATTCCCCTGCGGATTGGAGTCATTGGATACGCTGTTTTCACAATCATTTCCATAATTATAATCCCACGCATGTTTCCTCAGCTGAAATGGTACTACGTGGTGGTAGCTTATATATTTGCCCCATCTCTGGCATTCTGCAATGCTTTCGGAGCAGGTCTCACCGACATAAACATGGCATATAATTATGGGAAGGTTGCACTCTTTACGCTGGCAGCTGTTACAGGAAAAGAAAATGGTGTGGTGGCTGGGCTTGTGGGTTGTGGTCTCATTAAATCCGTGATCTCAGTGTCTTGCATTCTGATGCAAGATTTCAAAACTGCACATTACACACGTACCTCTCCTAGAGCAATGTTCATATGCCAAGTAATTGGCATTGCAATGGGTTGTGTGACAGCTCCTCTCAGCTTCTTCCTATACTACAAGGCATTTGATGTGGGAAACCCGCATGGAGAATTCAAAGCTCCATATGCGTTAATTTACAGAAACATGGCAATCATAGGGGTCCAAGGTTTCTCAGCATTGCCACAGCATTGTTTGCAGCTATGCTTTGGGTTCTTTGCTTTTGCCATAGGAGTAAACATGATAAGAGATTTTGCACCCAAAAAGATTGGGAAATGGATGCCATTACCAATGGTCATGGCCGTACCATTTCTGGTTGGAGCATACTTTGCAATCGATATGTTCATAGGTACTGTGGCTGTGTTTGCTTGGCAGAAGCTTGACTCCAAGAAGGCAGAGTTGATGGTTCCAGCAGCTGCCTCTGGACTAATTTGTGGGGAAGGACTATGGACTCTACCAGCTGCGATTCTAGCTCTTGCAAGAATTAAACCTCCTATCTGCATGAAATTCGTTCCTACCTAGAGCTTCACCCACAATAGAGCAAACAATGCTATAGGAATTATTAGTTAGTGCACCCTTCTTTTTTTGGTAAACACTAGTACATTGGAGCACATCAAACATTATCCAAAATGCTTTACAGAAGAGTCAGTGTCACCCCATACAATTTGTAACATAAAATTTAACAAAAATAACGTATGATTTTGAAGTTACTCTTTCAGGTACACCTCCCACCCCCAAAAAAATAAAATAATGAAAAGCCAATCGAGCAGAGGATCAAACAACAAAAAATAGGCTTGAACCTCGAGAAATTCATGCAATTGCAAGTGTGGTGGACAGGCACCAACATACATTGATTCAAATTTCAGTTCCCAAAATTCTGCATATTAGGGTGTATATATGTATAACTGTTAAAACATTTTTGTAAGGGCTGCTAGCTTTTGCTAACAGCACCTCCCTCTTTGCTATTAACAGCTGTATTCTCTTAGTTCAGAGTTCTATAAATATCTCTTTGTAACTAACTTTTGTGATATTCAATAACATCAGTTTCTCTCTCTCCGTTACACAAAAACCTCTCTCAATCTATCTAATACTGCAACTCTTGTAAAATATATATTGGTAAAAATTAGAATGTTCAACAAACTGGTAAATGAGTAAACCAAGATTTTTCAATGGTATTGTAATTATTTCATACATTACTCAATATTATACACAAGTTCGCGAAGTGAAAAACACTGGATAATGAGGTCTTACTAAAAATGGCATATCAAATCAAATTGGTGGGTACAATTAAAACTTATATTCATCCTGTTATTATACCAGCCAGTACATCACTTTTGCCTCGCACATAAATTGTGTAAACTAGACGAAGTGCATCCAGCCAGCCATCCAATGATTCCCAAGAGTCAGCAACCTTGATAATCCAAGTAAAAATGAAGATTAGAGCTGCATTTTCAAAATATAAAGAAATTCTAGTGTTTGTAGATTGAGATGAAATCATATTTCAAAGATTTCATCAACCCTTGAAAAATTAATTAAATTTGGATTTGGGAGGCAAGTTTTAAAATACAATGGTGGTGAGTGGGGGAGGGGTTATTTGGGAAACACTGAAACACAAGAATGGACTTTGCCTTTGTACGCAAATGCACAGTGAGAACTAATGGAAGCATGGAGGTTATGCCCCCAAGGTGCTGTGTATGCTTTTTCAAGACAGAATGAACAGCAATAGTGCAAGTAATTGCCTTCTCCATTTAAATCTGATAATCTCATGACATAATCAGATACACTATCAACACAACAAGCCATCACAAAAAACTTCCCGTTGTCAGAAGATAACAACAGGGTTGACTAAGAAATAAAACAAGAACTATAGTTACAAGAAATTGTAGGGACAATCAAGCATGCGGAAGTGGTAATTTCATTATGAAATGTGGGTATCATCATTACTTCATTATGAAAAAGGTCATGGCTTTGTCAGTCCAAAATTACTCTATCTTGTCTTCAATCAAAATTAATTTTGTGCAATTGAATAAACAATGTTTGATAAGTGTGGAGGAAGGAAGCAACAAATTTGTGCAATATGGATAAACTCAGATCAATGAAACTGTTACTTACCAAGTAAACTGATCCATAACTTGTATCTATGCAGAGGCCTGCACCAGGTGGTAAGGTAAGATCAGCACATGCTGATACAGAAATAATATCTGCTATATCTACTTTGATAGTCTTCTTATCTCCACTCACTGCATCTACCGATCTGCCTGAGAGATTTTGAGGTGGTACTTGTTTATATTCTCCTCTGGGTATCTGAACCAAGGGAGGAATGCAAGTCATTTAACCATAAATTAGCAGTTGTGACACTATATCCGAGAGGTTATGCAATGATTTTAATACTAAATGTGACTTTTCCTATTAAAACATTTCAACTTGTCAGCCACTTCTTACCTGCTGAAGCTTTTCATGATCCAAAAGGAATTCTGATCGTTTCCAGTCATTATGAGGTGCAATCGATGCCCCCACAGGAGGTGCAGTTAAATATCCAACTTTAAGGTGTGGTAATGGTAGCTGTGAAAATTGAGTTCTGTCTAAGTTAGTATTTAAATGAATGATTCCATCAACTAACACTCCATTGGCATAGTAATGAAACAGCAATAACGGATGACATATATCAATTCAAGTAGAAGACAAAGTTAACTTCTAATAAAAAGAAGATAGGTTGACTCACTATAAGTACTACTTAAGGGGGTGAAATCCAATACAGCAGCATGGTTACTTAATGTGAAACAAAATTCAGAAAGCTTGATTGAGCAAAATTTTTTAGGTCATTTAAATGATAAATTGTGTTGCATATTGCAATGTTGATTCTGGTACACTAACATAATTTAGAATAATGTGTACTCACCATAGAACGCACCAACCGCAAGGCACTGCTATAAACCTGTTACATACACCAAATTAATAATAACAATGAGCTGATTGCATGATTAAAATTGGAGGAAGAAATTAACAAGATTAAAAATCTTTCTAATCCAAAAAATGCATAAAGCCAATAAATATGTACAAGGCCAGACAAATAGACTGTGGTTTCTTACAGAATAATTTGGTTTCAATGCATGAGCAGCAGCAATGTATATTGCAGACTGGCTGTATAACTCATTTGGTGAAACTTCTTGAGCACTCACTGATCCCCCGGTTCTTAAAGTGTCCTCTGCTAATCCATACTGCAAAGGCATTAAGTGAGTCAGTTATATACTCTTAATACTATTACATACATGTCAATACAAGACACAAGCATAATGTGTCATTGTGTAAAATGAAAAAGCAATATGACCAGAACAGTTCCAAGATTGTAAATTGCCCGATGGAAATCAAATTGCAACTGTATGGCTGCACGAAACTGCATCAAAATCAAAGAATATGGAAATGTCAAAAGTGGAAGTGGAAACGAGTTTAATACTCAGAGAACATAGCTGATGTAAAACACTTGTTTCTCAATTCCATCTGATTCCCTCCAAATATTTTTGTTACCTTGCTGATAGCAGTTCTCACAATCTTTTGCTTTTCTCGAGCTGGAACAATGGCACTGAGTTCCTAAATTGGAAACCAATTTTTTAAACAAAAAAAAAAAAGACAAAAACATTAATTGAGAATTTCCAATATAGAAAATTATGAATTCTACAACAGTATTAAATACAATGTTTACAAAATAACTCTCAAGGTATAGGGAAATGTATTCTGAAGAAGAGAAGAGAGTTGGGTAAGATTAGCAAAAAAAACAAAGGGAACAGGTACATATGGCCGTTCCAATGGTTAGAAGGTTTTATCCCATTCTTTTTTTAATCTATAAAAGCTTTTGAGATAATCTTGCCCGTATCATGCTTTTTTTGCCAAATTTTACATTAGAGGTTCCAAAGCCAAATAAAAGAGGGGGAAAGATATTAGACCATCCACAGGCAAATTAAAATTAAGTTTAATCTTTTCTGACATGGATTAATGATTCAATTGTGCTAATGCTAGGTCATTACCTAATTATTGCAGCACAGGGATGCTTGAGTACAGCATTGAATCAGATAGAAGTGCTATACCATGTTTCATATTAGATTAAAAATTATAATACTTGAAAAGTTATTTATGACTGCATGTTTGAACGAGATTTATTCACAAGAGCCCAAAGTGGTTTTGGTATAAAGAAATCTTTTAGGTGAAGTAAAAAAATTGAGGTCTTGCAGAAAGATAACAATGACCTTTTGAAGAGCATTTTCTTTAATGAAGCTTCTCTTAACTTAAAGTTCTATTTTGATTCCTAGCAATATGCATATATATCAATGAGGGGGGAGAACCCAAACATGCAGTTAGAAGCATGTAACCATAAAAATACACTTTTCCTTTTAATTGTAGTTTGTGTGTAGAAGTGAAATGCTTGAATACTGGCAAGTTAAATATACCTGAAGAGCAAGTCCCCAGTTATTGAGTGCCTGTAATAAATTCCAGGAGTCAGTAAAAAGGGCTCAATATGCAATGATCATGCTTGTGAAGAAAATCAAAAGTGTTGGAACAGAAAGTGTACAGAGTAAAGCAAATATTTATCTAAGGAGACAAGAAAGGCTGTTTCAAAATCATGTTCCCACATTATAAGAAATTGCAAGACAGACTTTTACGAATTAATTGAGAAGAACCTGAGGACTGTTCCAGTTAAGTTGA
>PYAF01005373.1:259759-282358 GCA_007407185.1 Glycine tomentella | reverse complement strand
GGGGGGGGGGGGGGGGGGGGGAATAAAAAGTAAAGACTTGCATTTGGTGTATAAAAACACAAACATACTTAAATCCAAATAGGAATAATTTTGAGCTTTCCTACTATATCAATAGACTTTGGCGAGGAGACTACTCAAGTGTCATCACAATATGGACAGCATTTTACAGATAGATTGGCTATCAATACTGAAGTGATTGCAAGATAGCAGAGGTGACTACTTCCCCCAAGGCAAGGATACTTATATTTGGTAAAGCATGCCTGGTATAAAATGTAGCTAATACAACGGAATTGTGGGATAACATGGTAACAAATTATGTATAATGTACCCCAATGTTAGAAGGCTCCTCACTATACGAAGATATGGGGGGAGTCATTGTACGCAACCTTACCCTTATGCAAAAGAGACTATTTCCGAATTCAAACTCATGACCAAGTGGTCACCAAGGCGCAACTTTAACATTGCTTACGTATGAACAACAAAACTTTTTTTTTCTTTAACAAGGAGCTCAAAGGGTGATCCTAAACACAGATCTAGGAGTGTAGAATAGAACACACTGCAGAACTTTGAGGTTCTGCACCACTCAATGCCAAAAGGTCCTAATTTCCTCTCACAAATGATAAGATGATCTCTCTCTCAACCACCCCTCTTATTTATAGACAACATGCCTTGTTTAAACTATTTCAGCACACTAACCTAACCAATTGACTAATTAATGTAACTAATAATTCCTAAGTACTAACTATTGGGTAGCTATCAATACTCCCCACCCCCCTTAAACATTCACCTTGTCCTCGAGGTGGACAGCTTGTGGCAGCTGAAAGAAAGCCCACACCTGTTCCAGTTGTTTGAAGCATCATGACCAAGTCAACCAGACCACTGCAGCCCAAATTTAACTTTCACTTCTCCTGCGTCAAACACAAATATGTGAGCACTCCCATGCTTCTCTAGTTCTCTGTTTTCTTCTGTATTTTTAGCCATGAAACAGAGCATCATCACCACTGTTATAGTTGTAATGAGATCTCCTGGCTCCCTGGTGAACTGCACTGCCGCACATGATGGAAGTTCCTGGGTTGTAATATGACAACTTTTGTCTTTGGTACTCACTGCCCTTAGTGGTTTGGGTTTGGCCCATTAAATTCAGAAATTTATTTTCTCCTGCTTCGTCGGTCACTCTCCCTTCGTCGTCCTCTCCTTGCAAAGACCTTGATCCAGTGGTTTTGATGATGGCAGCTTGGTTAATATGTTATACCTTGTTTCAGGTCTATATGTGGTTATCATGTCGTTGTTCTGGAATTGACAGACAGTGCCTTTCTCCACCATTGTCTCTATTTAAAGAGTAACATCAACCACCTTACAAGTGTAGCAATCAAACCGTGGAGGCTGGGTCAGCCCACATGAGAGACAGAGATCCATCTTAGACAGTGACCCATCCCGCTCCGTGGAAGAACACAAATCTGGTGGCTTTTGTGGCAATATCTTGACTGGACAACCTGAGATACCAAGTTTTGTAGCCATGCCAGACCAGTGCTTCATATTCACCCACTATGGTCAACCCATCCATGTCCCCAACTACCACTTTCTCGGATAACCTGCAGCTCTTCTCCTTTTGGGGCTTGTGACTCACTGGCGAAATTTGATTTACCTTCAATCAATCTCTACCTCAACCAATCTGTGTATATTTCACCTTCAATTTTTTCAAAGCCTGCCTCATTATGATGTTCTCTCCTATCTTTTGGACTGAAGCATTGTTTTTTTCCCCCTTCAAATTTCTGTTGTTTCTTCATGTACAGTAAGCAGTCCTTTACTCCTTTGCTCCCATCCTCTGATGACATTAGTTCAGATTTTATCTTTGTTTCTGTTTCCACCATATCAGTGATCCTTCCATCCTTTAAGACTTCCTCTTCCCCTCTATTTTTATGCTCCTAAGATTCTCCTCCATCTTTCAAGACTTCACATCCCCTCGGATTTCTTCCTTCCAAGGACCTTTACGTTCTCTTCTGTATTTTTTCACCAACAATTCTCATTCTTCCTTGAGTTCCCTACTGAAAGTCTGAAACTTTCTATCTCTATCCTCATTTCTTCAAGAATGTTAAGAAAGTGTTTCTTCGGTCTTGACAAACTTGAAGAGCCCCTAGATCCTCCCATCTACACTACCCATAGCTCGAAGATCAGAGCTCTCATATTCATATCATTTGAAAGAAACCCAGTATCTTACTGCAAAGAATAGGGAAGAAAGAACTCCCCAATTTATAGACAAGAACACACACACAGCAGAACTTTGAGGATCTAGCAATCTGCAGCTCCCTATGCCACCAAATTGCCCCAATTTCCTCTCACAAATGATAATATGATCTCTCTCTCAACCTCCCCTCTTATTTATACGCAGCCTGCCTTGTTCAAACTGTTTCAACCCACTAACCTAACTAACTCAACAATGTAACTAACTAACTAATAGGTTTCTATCACTGATTCAGTACAGTTCTGTTAGATATTTGGTCCATACATTAGCAGTTAGTTAGAACTTAGAACAGACTCAATAAATTTATCAACAATTAGTTAGATTAGAACAGTGGATTGTGTATCTAAAGAATAGGTGTGCAATAAAAAAGCGGGTCTCTAGCATACCACAGAATGAGAGAGACAGAATGTTTAATAGCTCAGGTTCACATTTTTAATTAGTCAGAATGTTTAATGTGCAATAAATAAGCGGTTTTCTTGTTAGTCAGGTTCACATTTTTAATTAACCAAAAGGACCGAAACTCAATAAGTTATTGAGCTTAAGAATTTTACTACTTGGCTCAGCTTGTTAATAGCTCCTATAATATTAACTTCTTCAGATGTGTGTGCATGCCCATTTAAACTTTATACTGAGTCTCATTCAAGGCTTGGGCTCATTAGGCTTGACTGCTCTTACACAAGCCCAAGTATTCCAATGTTGAACTCATTTACACCCCATCCAGATCCTAGCTAAAAATTTGCTATCCATTCATCTAAAACATCATAAAGAAGGATATCCTTACGTACATCATGCAGTGTGGGACAAAGACGAGTGGCCTCATCATACTTCTTACAAGCCTCCTCAAGCAAAGCATCTTTAGAGGGTGAAGTGGAATCTGGGCTAACATTATCTGCACTTTCCTGCATGCCAAAAAAGATTGAATGGACAGTTTATGTAAAGCTTGAACCAAGTATAGCATAATTACAATTTAAACAGATAGAAATATAGCTTGGATAGTTTACATGAGAAGGGATAAAGAGCAAACTGAGACTTAGTAGGCTTGAATTGTGAGTGTTTATGTAGTATTTGTGTCTTTAGGCAGTTATTTAGGTTGCTATGGATCTGAATTATTATTTTTCTGAATTATTTCTGTCTTTATGTAGGGATGACAGTTAGTGTGTGATGCATTATAAGTATGGGGCTTGGGGGTGGTTATTCATTGGGTAGTTTTAGTAATTGCTAAAAGCAGAAGGAGGAGAGTCTAGTTAGGGCTCAGGGGGAACCATGTGTTGTCTATGTCTTGTACTGTAATTCTGACCTAAAGACCAGATTGTTTCCAGTAATAAATACAAAATTCAGTGTGCTTACTCGAGTTTAACACAAACCAATAGTATTTTTGTTTGTAATGGATATACAAGGAATTTCATTTCATAAAATAATATGAAGTTGTAATCCCATTACATCAGAAAATGCACAATACATATTTCAGTCAGATAAATGCTACAAAAACAAAGTGAGAAAGTTGTTCAGACCTGGAGTACCAATGCCCAATTGTACAATGCATCATAATCTTCAGGGTTCCTCTCAATTGCAGTAGCATATCTAGAAAATCCAAATAAGAAGTTACAAGTTTGAATAAATATCGACAAGAGCAGGACCTTGCCATTGAGCTCCTACTAGTTGCAAAAGATTACAAAGCAGACTGTTTACAAGAAGTTTTCGGTGCGGATAATTCCCAGTAGCAAATAAAAGTAGCCATGTTACCTCCTGGCAGCGAATGTAAGAATCCTCTGTCGGGACCGGCCTTCCTCATCGACACCTACAACGCTGTTTATCAAATCCATTGCAGCGTTGTTCTGGTCTGCCTGCTGTTGCTGTTGTTCTGGGCTGAAATTTTCGAAACACTACAATGTAAACTGCAGTTCATGCGTGCTCAAGAGAAAGACACTCTCAAACCATTAAATCTAAACCACTTTGATTTACCATAGCTGTTTAAAAAGGAATGCACTAACAGGAGCTAAAATTAGAACCATTTCTCAATTAAATATTTTACAAGCCATTTGCGATCTACAATTTCCGTGTTCTACTGTTCCGTAGTTGCATCAATAAGAAAAATCGAACGCATTGTCGTTTTTCGCTTTCTTGATTCAATTAGGAAAAAGAGCTGTAACCTGTAGGGGGAGTTGCCATCTTCTCTCTCCGGTTCGGAATCGTTTTTCAATCCGTTCAGCAATTCTCTCATGGTGAAAGTTCGGCTTCCTTCGTCTTTTCGGAGCTGAGGAGTGGGAGAATGATTGGCGTGCGTTTCATTGGAATGGATCGTCGTTTCCCTGAGATCTGCGTCGTTTACCGCTGGATCAGCTTCTGATCCCGATTGCGGCTCCAATTGTGCTTGCGTTTGCTCCGTTGGCACTGGCTCCGATTCTGGATGCGGATTTGGTTCTGGTTCGGGCGCGGATTCCGATTTCGGTTCCAATTGTGGTTGTGTTTGCTCTGTTGGCACTGGTTCTGTTTCTGGCTGCGGCTCCGGTTCTGGTTCGTGTCCGTTTTGCGTTTCCGGTTCGAGCATTTCGGAGTGTTAGGATTTTAGAGAGAGTGAAACGGAGGATTGAGGACAGAGCAGAGCTTTGCTCCGATCCGAGTCGAGGAGAAGGGAACTGCGAGTACTGCAGGAAGGAGAAACGGTAAACGGAGAGCACCACCTTTAATTAGTACAATTTTTTTTTTTTTATCACTGTTATTAAAGTAGGAAAACAAGGAAGAACTATAATATAAAGATATTAATAAATTAAAAAAAAAAAAAAAAAGTTGTACGGTAAGAATTTACTAAAAAGAATAATTTAATTTATTTAAGGGTTCATTATACTTTTGGTTTAATGTCATTTTTTTTCATTATTTTTTGTAATTTTTTCGCTTTAGTACATTAAATTTAAAAAAAAAATTATTTTAGTCTTTTATGTTTTTGAGATGTATCATTTTTGTTTTTTTTCAATTTTTTATTAGAAACATTAGTTTATGTTAACTTTTAAATTTTAAAATGGTTTAATATCATTTTTGGTTTATTATGTTTCATATTTGTTTTGCTTTGGTACATTTGTGTTTTATAAGTTTCATTTTGGTCTTTTATGTTTTCGAAATGTATTGATTTGATTTTTTTTCAATTTTGTTAGAAATGTTAGTGTCCATTTTGGTCCAATGAAATGCACCGTTCGCCCCCTCTTTGCATTGCTCGCCTTCGCCCAGCCTGGTTGTAGATGTCAGATGAGAAATCTTTTACTTGTTCGACCCAATCGTGTACGATAGTGGAAATCTTGCTTGCAAATCTCACAAAGAATCGCATCGTGACTTCCTCATTTAGATTTGAGTTAATAACACTGAAATAGTGATGACTGTATACTAAATTATGGATTGACCCAACTAGTCGAACTGGTTCGACCCTGACCCTGAGGTCTGGCCAGGTCAAATTGCCTATCAAATCAACCATGTATTGAACTCGATGCAACCGGATATGACTTGATAGGATTTGTAGTTAAATCGGTGATCTGTTGACCCTAGTCAAGTCATTCCCAATGGAGAAAATACGCTGGGCCATGTGGGTTAATTAAAGTTGGGTGTGAAGTTTTAATTTTTTTTTCATAAAGGTCAGGTCATTCGAGTCAAGTAGTGATCCACTGGTTTGACCATCGACCCAGCAATCCAATGCCTTGACCAAGTAAATCGCTAGTTCATTTTTTAAAATCATGGGTGGTGGTAGGTTGGAATAATGACAATGGCAGTGACCACAGTGATGGAGACAATGAAATGGTGACGGTAGTAGCAATGTAATGGTAGTGGTCGCAACGATGATGTGATGGTAAAAGACCATGTGTCGACCTTATAAGACTCAACTCTTCTCAATCCAAATGTCATAAAAGAATATTAATCAATACAATTAAATGCTAATTTAGGAGACAATGGTCACAAGGTAATTATTTAACACACCTCATTATTTGCTTTGGTGTACCCAGGCAAACAGTGAAACGTGTTAAATAATTACCTTTGTCATAAACAATAGAAGTATGAACGTAAGACCTATGTGATGGCCGGTGGTGATAACATGACAACAACAGGGTGTGGTGGTGGTAGTGACAATGGTGGTTGTGGTGGAATGGTAGCGGTTGAGGCAACAATGACGAGATGGTGGCAATTGTATCAGTGACAATAATAGTTGTTGTGGTGGTGTCGGTGACGGTGGTGGTTGTGGTGGAATGATAGCAATTGAGACAACATCAACAAGGTGGTGGCAGTGGTAGTAGTGATGATGGCAGTTGTGGTGGTGGAGGTTAGAATGTATTTTTTAAAACTAAAAATCAAATTCACAAATTTTTTGCTTTGATAATTAATGTAAAAATATTTTAAAACCGAGTTAAAAACCAATTCAACTCCATTTTTGTTAAATGTGTTTTATTTTGAATATTGTATTTAAAAATTGAAAATCATAAACTTTTAACCACCCCGAAACGGGAACTAATGTTATCATTATAATTTTGTTGCCAACATTTTTAGTTGTTTTAGTAGAGTTCAAAATTTGATTTATATATTTGTTCGGAACAAGAAAAATATTACTTTTAATCAATTTTAATCTTTACACTTTTTTATAAACACCATAAAATATAATTCAAGAAAGCAAGATTAAAAATTGACAACAAGCTAATTAAAGATTAAAATAAAAATATATATACCCCTTGAAGACTTTGCAAGTTGAATGATTATCTACTCAAATATGTCATGATTTTGCTATTTGCACCTTCCCCTCCTTTAGAAGGGGTGTACTTAATAAATGAGAGTGTAAATAAAAAAAGACCATATGTCAACCTAATAAGACTCAACTCCTCTCCGTCCAAATCTCACAAAAGAATAAAAATCAATACAATTAAATCTTAATTTTGGAGACAATGGTCACAAGGTAATTATTTAATCCAATCGATAATGGACTTGGGATACACCAAAAACAAAACAAATAAAGAGGTGCATTAAATAATTAGCTTGGTCACTCACAATAAAAGCATGAACATAAGGCCCATGTTATTGACAATTCCGTTTTCCTTGTTCTCACCCCAACTTTTTATGAAAATCCTATTCTATCCCTGTCTTCACACCCCTCTCTTTACTCTCGAGGCATCTAGGCACCTCCTCAACCCCATCTTCTCGTCTTCTTCATTCAACACAAATGTGGTGAGGAAGAGGATTCCGTGCGGGACACTTGATGAGGAATAAACTTGCATGAAGCACGACGAATCCGTGTCATAATTTAATAACCAAACATTTAGTGGCACCTAGTTTAATAATTAAACCAACCACCAATTAATTTTCAAATTTTATAGGCTTAATTTGTCTCACGAGGCTTTTATTTCAATAGTAGTTGGATAAAGTGAATACGGCAATAACTGGTGACAAGTTGCAGACTTGCTTTACTCCTTCTCTTTGTTATTTTTGTAGGGACTAGTAGAGAGCATTTTCTGGTCAGGATATCGGAATTGAGCACAATGGTTGTTAGCTGTGGGTGTAGTTCCCTTTGCTTGGGGTTAAGCGTGAAGAGCATAATTACTTCACAATTTATACGATACTCTCTCTGGATTTAATGCTTCGTCAATTGCTTGTTCTAGTCGATCAAAACTAGCCTTACTTTTCCAAGTAATGAGATTATGCGTCAAATATTCTTTTTTCTATGGCTTAATATTATTAGAGCATTTAGTATCAGATCTTGAAAAAAAATTTGAGTTTCACTATATTTTTCAACAAAAAAATATGAACAAATCTCCAGCATAAAAAAATGAATTTTTTTAAAAGAATCATGAAGATTTATATAATATTTAAAAAATAATATTTTTTTTTCTTTATTTTTCTAAGATCTCAAAATGAGATATACCATTAAAAAATAAATGAAAAATAATTCTAAGATCCACCAAAAAGAAATTTAAAATCACAATTTAATGTCTACTACTAAAAATGTTTTTAATACAAAAAAATATTACAACATTTTCTTTTTAACACTTATTATTATTATTTATTGAATCTTATTAAAAATCACATAATTCTCACATATCATTTAATTTAAGGAGTCTCTCAAGATTAAGAAATCAAATTAACTAAAATTTATAATTGTTAACAAATTTTAGTCAATGATAAATAAAATATTATAAAAAGTGTTTTTTTTCTTCTTTTGTCATAGTCGAACCATGAGTTTGATGATTTTAGAAATTAACAGCGAATCACAAAGCTGACACAACAATTTGCCTATAAAAAGTATTGTTGTAACACCTTTTATTATTTTTTATCATAATTTTCTTTCTATTTTCTATTAATTTATTTTCACATTATTTATCATATTTATATATAAAAAAATGTCTATGCCATAAATATTTCTAACTGAGGCAATCTAATTAAGATATATGTTGATTATTTTCTTTAACTTTGCCTTTGATAACCCTGATTAATGATTATGTATGTAATTCTACCAAAACAAAATAGTTACGCAAAGAACTTTCTACAAGGTATATATGCTCATAGAATGCTTGCTATTTGTGTTTGGAAAATCTTTAATCACAGTTTGAGACTACAGGACTCTAAATTGAAAATAAAACATGCTATTTGTTATTTATTATTTTAAATTAAACATGTCATTAATCATATGAATCCAATCAATGTAATATAAGCAAGAAAAATTTCTATAGAGAGAGGTGATTACAGCATTTATACAATTCTGAAATCATCATCTACTTTAAAAAATAAATAAAAATGTTGAAACTTATATTTTTTTTTTATCATTTTAATGTTTTCTATAAAAAGCACACGTCATTATTTGCTACAGTTCAGTTATAATTTATAGAAATAATTCATGTAGCCTATTATATTAAAAAAACACCAAGAAAATTTTGTAAAAAAAATTGACTTTTATTATTGTATATTTATCATTCATGCATATCACTACGCCAAAATAATTGTCTGATTACTTCGTTACTTTAAGATAAGATCAGCTGTTCATTATGGTTCCGAATAATAAAAAGGACAAGAAAGATGCCATTAAAGATAATGTATAATAATAGTTTGATTAACGGGTGTTTTCCTATTAAAAAACAGATTAACGAGTGTTTTAAACATATTTAATACTCTAATTAAATGTTTTTGTTTATACTAATATAGTAAATGTTCTCTATTTTATTTGATATTCTACTTTTATTTCATTATTCTTTAGTAATGTCATATAAAAGATAAATTCTTACGCGCTTGTTTTCTTATTTATAGCCTACGCCTAAAAATTAACAACGAATAAAGTTTGATTAAAATATTTTATTTACTAGACGTTGGATTAAAATATTAAAATATCTGTATCATGTTTGTATTTTAGGAAAATAATTATTTAGATTATTTTTTATGTAGATAATAATTTTATTATATATGTGCATATTTAATGGATGTTCACAGATCTATTTTCATATTTTAGAAAATAAAATATTATTTTATATTCTTTATAAATTAGTAAATAAAAATATTAATTTAATATTAAAACTAATTATAAAATAAAATAATTTTAAATAAAAGTATAATACTTAACTCATTTTAAAATATATTTCTAACAATTTTTTATTTTCAGTTAACATGTAAAATATGAATAAAGATCAGGAATGATTTTTTTAGAGACCACAAATATTTTTTATGAAAGAATATTGTAAATGAAAAAAAAAATCTTTATTTGAAATAATTACATATGATATACTTTATACATGCATTCAATGATATGATCCATGTTTTATTTATGATTAAAGGATGATTTTATTTTATTGTTTCGTTTAAATGGTCATGATATTTATTCTTCACCATTAAATTCCAATTCATCTTGCAATTTCGTTTTAATATATTTCGCTACACATAATATCATTGGTAGATAATGTAGAAAGAAAGGAGGGACTAAAAGAATATTTTGTTTTCATTCTTATAATTTCAAAAAATTAATTTACAATCAAACTTATTTAATTTATAAGGAATGCTTGAAACACACATTTTAAACAACTCATACTAATATACACTTTAACCATTATTTAAATTTATTAAGACTATATTTGTCAAAATATTTTAAGTTATTTTTTTCAATAACAAAAAAAATTGTTTAACTATTTGGATATCAATTTTTTATAGTAACATCTAACATTTTTTTAAACACTACTTGAACTATGTTCGACAAAACTAATTAAAAAGTTAGATGAAAGCTGAAAAGCTAGTTGATAGTTGGAACTACAGATCAGGACGAGCACTTGGATGTCTACGTTACCTAGGTGAGCTTGTATACCACGGAGGACGCAATCCTCTGTCGAGTATTCCCAACATCATTGAAGGGACATGCCCTTCATTGGTTCACATGACTACCCCCTAACTCCATGGACTCGTTCGACAACTTGGCAACTTGCTTTGGGACGAAATGTTCCTGCCACACATGGAACAGGTACTCGTCCTTTTTTCCAAAGGATCTTCTACTATATCAAAGGGTCTCTAGAGGCAAATGGATGTTTGCTTGTTGTTCCTTGTCAAGGTCTCGGGTGCATGAGTATTCGATAGAATGGAGCGGGTACCTGCAAAAGGCACTTCAACCCTCAAATGAGGGTTCCACTCATAGCTATAAATAATATGTGGTGAATAAATAATAATGAATTAGTCCTTTACATGAGGGTTTACCCCTTTTTATATTCACCTTGTTGGACCTGGAGTTGGTGGGCTTGTTACATCTTGATTATCAATTGAGTAACACTTTTTTTAATCATGCTTAGACACTTCTAATCAAGTGTTCATTGTTAAGCAGATTTAGTGATGATAGTAATGGTCGAATGATGTTCGATGCTAGCACATGTTAAGGTCGAGATGTATTGTTGGACATATATAAATATGTAGTCAAAAAATAGGTTTGGAGAACATCAAGTATTCCTTTGACTTGGTCGGATAATTCATCTTATATAACATTTTTTTTCTTTCAAATTCATGCATAGGAAGTTAACTAGGAACGAATAATTTAATACCTAACTTAGAAGTAACTTAAACCTTGCCTTACCCATTCCAGTCCGTAAAACCAAATCAGCCCAATCCATTAATAATGCAAGTTAACAGGTTCTTAATCGCACCAGATTGACCAGTTTACCCATCTTACTGTTAAACATACACGTATATGATTTTGATACTCGTTAATTTAATCCTAATATCAGAGTTAAGCCCCACAGTGAATTAAATACGTACGACAGCCGTGCTAAGTATAGGTGACGTATGGTACATGGACGCAGATGTTTATTTCTCCACCATCACATCATGTTCTCACACGTACAAACATATTGTTTGAACTTTGAACGTTAATTTTCTTTAAAAAAACAAATTTATAAACATGTTTAAGTTCTTAGAGAAAAATAGAGATATATAGTATAGTTTTAAAAAATAAACTTAAGACCGATGATTTTGGAATTAAAGACATAAAAATAATATATGTCAATGATAATATATACGAGACTAACTGGAAGATTGGAACTATTTAACTAATAATTAATACAAAAATAAAAACAAGAAGTGATGGTTGTTTTAAAGTCTGCCAATGCTCACGCCAGAATGAGGTGTCTAACGGAGACAATATGGAGGTGAAAGGATTAAGCTGAATTAATGTCCTCATTTGTAATTATGCATAGAAATAACATTCAAAACGAGTTGGTCTATAACATGTATAAAAGTACAACTTAGATAAGATGATCTCCATTTTTTTTTTTTTTTTTTACCAAAAGACGATCTCCACTTAAATTTTGAATTTATCCTATCCGTTAACAAAGTCTACCAATTAGAAACCGTACTTGCTAAAGTTTTTTTCTTCTTTAAAAGAAAACTATTTTAAAACAATACTCCTACTTTTCTAAAAGATATAATTATTTATTTTAATTTTTCATAAAATAAAAATAAAAGATAATACTCGTCACGTGGCAATAAGGTCGAGGTGTCCCACAGTCCTTGCAGCAAAGAACGTGGAGGATTAAGCCGAAATGACTTGACAATTAATTTATCAATCAATCCTCAAACAATTATAAATACAAGTTATGATCAAAACGAATTTGTACATAAAAAAATAAGCTTCCGTGGCAGTGGCCTAGTAGTAGCAAGTACCTCGCGTTTTTGTTTTCGTTTTCGTTTTCGTTTTCGTTTTCATCACAATAAAGATTTTCTTTCCTTCAGTATGGGGGACACTTACGTTTTGGCCACTCAGAAGCGCCACCGTTCCAATGACGTGGACGGCGGCGAGGCGAAGAAGCTGATAGTGCAACAGGGCGAGGCGGACCCGGCGGCGGCGCTGGCCAGCGCGCGGCACGAGTTCGGGGAGCACGGCGGCGTGAACATGTCGATCGAGGCGTCGGCGACGTTCACGGTGATGGAGCCGGAGACGATGCGGCGCATGTTCGCCGGAGAACTGGGCCCCGACCGCGACTTCTTCATCTACAGCCGCCACTTCAACCCGACGGTGCTCAACCTCAGCCGCCTCATGGCCGCCCTCGAAGGCACGGAGGCCGCCTACTGCACCGCCAGCGGCATGTCCGCCATCTCCGCCGTGCTCCTCCAGCTCTGCAGCCACGGTGGACACGTGGTCGCCTCCAGAACTCTCTACGGTGGAACGCACGCGCTCCTCTCCCACTTCCTCCCGCGCGCTTGCGGAATATCCACCAGCTTCGTGGAGGTGACGGATCTTGACATGGTGGATGCTGCGATTGTGGAAGGGAAGACCAAAGTGCTTTATTTCGAGTCCGTTTCGAACCCTACCCTCACGGTGGCGAACATACCTGAACTTTGCCACGTGGCGCACCGGAAGGGAGTGACGGTGGTGGTGGACAACACGTTCGCGCCCATGGTGCTTTCGCCAGCGCGTCTCGGTGCTGATGTTGTCGTTCACAGTATCTCCAAGTTCATCAGCGGTGGGGCCGATATCATCGCAGGTATCTTTGTCGGTTTTCGAATCTTTCTCTTTCTTTTCCGATTTTTGGTTATATTCATTAAATTAAGTAATTAATAATACCATGAGATTAAAGAGAATAAATAAAGAATATTAGTACCATTATTTCTCATAGACAAATGTAAACGAGTCTCCTAAAAATATTATTTAAGGAATTTAAAGTAGTAAGACTTTTAATTTGAATGAAGAAAATTGTTATCCATATTATTTTACATTCTTTTACAATTTTTATATTAAATACTCTTTTTATAAAAAAAATTATAACTAATATCCTTACCATACTTACCGCACTTGTTAACAAGATTCTTTTTAATAAAAGAAATTATATGCGTTAAAGAAGCATGCATATCATTGGTCGTGTTATTATTATTTGTTTACGGGAATATTCTTTGAAATAAAATAATTGTAAAACATTACTTTTTTTGACGAGTCACGAATACACAAACGACAACTCTTCAAGTTTATCCTGATAACGATATCTATCCATCTCACATGTTGTAGTATCAGTAATAGGACATTGATAATTACTGACAGAAGATTTAATTTTTATTTTTTACAGTACGAAGGGGGTATGTACACTTCGTGAGAGAAAAATTAAAAAATGAATGTCTTTTTCAAGATGTTTTTAAGGTCACTTAGAAATAGAAGTTAGGAAAAACTTAGTTTAATCTCTACTTTATTTACAATTTTGACATGATGATTTGTTTGGACTCGAACCAAACTAATTAAGACTTGGTGAAAGATAGAATTCAGTTCAACTGATTTGCTAACTCAATATGTTAATGTTAACCTAACCAGTCGTAAACAATGATTAGCATTTTCCATATTTAAATTAGGATGTAAAGAAGATTCCGAAAGATCCTTAACCCTTCACTGAACAATGACAGCATGACACGACCCTGTGAAAATAAATCTTTTAAAAATAAATTTATATTTGTTATTTGTACTGGAGTAGTTAAACTTGATTTTTTTTTTTTTTTATATTTGTTATTCAACAAGTTAAACTTGATTTTGCGGACAGCCAATTTCCGATAGCTAATTAATTCTACATACAGAAAAAAATATTAATTCTACATAGAATAAAAAATATTTTTTAGTTTTTTTTAGATAAACCAAATATTTTTAGTTTATCGTGCACAGCTAGTATAATTTTTTTATGTGACATCAATAAGAAATTATTTTTAGTATGATTTTTAAGACAAATATTATAAAAATTATCTTTAAAAAGATAAATATTATAAAAATAAATAAATTTACCATATATAATATTTTTATTAGATATATATAAAATATATTTATATTTTAATATAATTATTTTATTTATATTTTTAATTTTAATATTTTCAACAAATAGACACTAATTTGACTAAGGCTTTATTTAAATATTTTTTTTAATTATTGTCTCCCCCTCTCACACACACACTCACTTGAACAATTAAAGTTATTATTATTTAGGTAACCTATGAGAATTTTCGAAACAACATATCATTGGATTGTTAGTGCAATTTTTTTTTTACATTAATCTAAATTTTTAAATAGTTATTACAAAAATTTTATTATTAAATTTTAGTTTTTATTTCGTGTATAGTCATGAGAACTGAGAAATATATGAATAATTTTCGAACGGAGTACAATAAAGAAATTATCCACTTTTGAAATGATGTGAATTTCCCATGACTAGTGACCTCAGTACCACTAACACGTGAACAATCGTCGTGTTTTAGTTCGGCTAGCTTCCTTTCCTTTCTACGTGTTACACGCATACTTGGTGAACTCGGTCGGTTGATTAATCCGATCAATATAGGAAGTTAGTGATCTAATCAGTAGGTTAAAAATTAGTCCAATTTGATTTAGTATGTATTAAAAATTTAAAATTATATATATCTAGATAATTAGTATTATTTGAGTAAAAAAAATTTATTCATATTTTAAAATTTAATTTTTTTTCTAATTTTTTGTTTTTTTAAAAAAATTAGAAACCTAACCGATCCAACCAAAAATCTAATCGGATTTGACCGAGTCAATCCAGATCAATTTGGATCAGTTATATTTCTGATCTAAACACAAAATCGGTCCAGTTAAACTATTGGGTTCCGGTCTGACCAGTCAATCCAGACATTTTTTTACAACATTGGTTAATATAATTAAAATATTTTAAATTTATATATTTTTATTTGCTATACATGTAAATGTAAATAAATGTAAATAGTTAAAGTAAAATTTTCAAAATACATTTTATACAACATAAAGTTAAACTACTAAAGACACTAAAAATTAATATATAGCATTTACTACTTAATTTTTTTAAAAAAAATTCATGATTTATTATATGAATATTATTTTTTGTTTAGTAGTGATCTCTGTTAAAATGTAAGTTGATTTTAGATGTTTAAAGATTTTTTTCATAAAAAGTGATACATGATAAAAAAAAAAAAAAAAAAAGAGAAGAAGACATAATTGAAAAACATAATTGACGTACAGGGGCGGTGTGCGGGCCCGCAAGCTTGGTGAATGCAATGATGGATCTCCAACAAGGGTCACTAATGCTGCTGGGTCCAACAATGAACGCGAAGGTGGCATTCGAACTCTGGGAGAGAATCCCGCACTTGGGGCTAAGAATGAAGGAGCACAGCCAGCGCGCACTAGAGTTCGCAAGAAGGCTCAAAAGGCTAGGGCTCAGGGTAATCTATCCGGGCCTGGAGGAGCACCCGCAGCACCAGTTACTGAAATCGATGCATAACAAGGACTACGGCTACGGCGGGCTCATGTGCGTGGACATGGAGACGGAGGAGAGGGCGAACCGGTTCATGAACCACTTGCAGAACTACGGCCAGTTCGGGTTCATGGCCGTGAGCTTGGGCTACTACGAGACCCTCATGTCGTGCTCCGGCAGCAGCACCAGCAGCGAGTTGAGCAGTGAGGAGAAGGAGCTCGCCGGAATCTCGCCGGGGCTCGTCAGGATGTCGATTGGGTACATTGGCACCTTGGAGCAGAAGTGGAGCCAGCTCGAAAAGGCGCTCACTAGACTTAACGACTCTGCCTACAAGATCAGTTGAACCGCTTTTCTCATGCACGCACCCTCGTGTTCTACTTCTTCATGCTCATGATAATATTATCTATAATAATTTATGTTTATCTTTAAGTTTTGTCCTGGTAATTGATGTGTACTCTCTGATGGATATGGATTGCTTGTTTCTTTTAAATTTTGTTAGCGTTAATCTTAAACTCATAAATGCAACAAAATGTGTATTTAATATTTTTAAAAATCATAAGTTTTATAATCGATTGAACAAAGAAATATGAATGATCCTGAGTCAGTTTTTATTTATGATACAATGACCACAATAAGATTTGTATATAAAATTTTGTACAAATTACTCAAAACCTTTTAAGACCAGCCCGCCGATCTTAGTGGGTGTCATAATCAAATTGAGATGGCTTGTGGGTGTCCATAATTTTTGTATAGAAGCACTGCTATAGAGGTAGCAAAATGGGTCGAAGTAGATTGGGTAACCCTTTTTGCCACTCCAACTTTTTTTTTTTTTTTTGAACTTTTGGAAGTACTTAATTGGGTCTCACCATTCTTATGTTTTATCAACATTAATTATTATAAAATTATTATTATTATTATTATTATTTGATAAGAAATACATTTTGTGTATAAGCACCAGGTTCGGGTTATGAGCTGAATATGCACATGGTGTTTCTACAAAACTACCTGTGCCCAAGTTTTCTTTTTTTTTTTTTTTTTTTTTGGAAGGCTACCTGTGCCCGAGGTAATTTATGTTGGTCATCATGACATCATGTCAAATATCAATCATGATTTTTGTCATTGAAATAAATAAAAACTAAATTGCAGCAATTCAAATAGAAAAGTTAACAATTTTCGGTGGTTGTTCTTGTAAAAAATTAATGTGCAGCATAACGGGAGGTACAACAAATGTTAAGAAATTGTAGTAGCCGAATAGTAAATTTTCATGTATATAAATATAATTGACATGGATTTTTTTTTACAGAACCAATGTTCTCCATCAAATTTCTTTCTCTAATCCTTTTTTTATACTCATATCTGAAATCAAGAAAAACTCTAAATATGTGATTAAAATAATTGATATCTAAATAATAAATTATAAATTTCAAATTAACTAAATAAAATAAAATTATAATTATCAAAAACATATTTCTATTCATAAAAGAAAATTAAAATTATATAAAAATATTAATTGTATAAACTTTTTTTTTCTTTTATATAGTTATCAATTGCTTCAATATATAATTTTACCAACTTCTTATATTTTAATAAATTAACATCAATTTTTAGTTAACAACTTTCAACTAATTTTTCAATTAATTTTATCAAATATAATGAATATGTTTAACAAACATTTTAAATAAGTTTTTAGTTTTTTACTAGTTAAAAAGTTAGTTTCTAAAGAAGAACTTAAATTCCTAAAATGTTAAGTTTTCGATTTCTAATTATCTATATGCTGCCTAATTTGCTCGTTCTCATTTTAGTCATTTATTATAATATTTCTTTTTTTTTATTTCCTTTTTACGGATTGTGAGTTATAACTTATAATACGTGACGTGATGTTCCCAATAAATAAAATATATAAACCCAGTATCACAGTTGCATGATTAACTAGATGAGTCAACTTAATTTATCACATGGTCTCACACCTACGTGTAGCTAACTCTTCAAATATTATCAAAAGTATAATTTATTTAGAAAAATTAATGTCGTTTAATTGATTTAATCTAAAGGTAACACACTACACACGTGAAGACCACGCTTAATATCCAAAAGAGAAAGAGCACCAATGTCTAATAGTATACAAATCACTTTTGCTGCCAAAAGTATGACCTAACATCAAACTATATTATTTTGGCAAATAAATGATCTCTAAGTGAAAAGTAGGATCGTTAGTTGTATCCCTTCTCGTACATCTCTATCTTAACTTGCCTAGATTGCAGTATTTGCTAAGTACGGACGGAGGTCAATTTAAGGATAAATCAATAAAGGAATACAATAACAGTAAACATTAAAATTAAAATTATGCTTCTAAAGTTAGTTAGTGGGTATGCAACACAATATAAGTAAATTATGATTATGTTGAATAAAATTAGTTGAAAAATTAATTGACAATTGAAAGTTGAAAGTTTGTAATTGGAAGCTGAAAAATTAATTTATTAAATTATAAATATTTGATAAAATTAATTGTTAAAGTAGTAGAAAATATAAAATGAAAAAAATAATAACATTTTGATTTATTTAAAAAGAAACTAACGTTTTAAAAATTAATATTTTAAAGTAGTATTTCAAAAAATATTATAAACTACTAAAAAAAGTTTATTTATCAAATAATTAAATAAAATTTGCAGTTAATAAAAAATTAAAAATTAAATAAAATATCTTGTTCAACATAATTTATATAATCATTTGCTACCTATATTTACTTTATTTATTTAGAAAAATTTATTAGTATAAATAGTGACATTAGTAAATTATATAGTACACGAGTATATATGTTATAGGCACGTCGAATCCATAAATACATCAAAAGATCAAAAAATTATTTTTACTAATTTATTTGAATATCTAATTTTAAGTAATTAATATATTAATAGAGAAATTACAAAAGCATTTTTTATTAATTTTATGTATAAAACTAGACTCACTACTAGAGAAAAATTAAATAAACATACACTTGAGTACATGGGAAGAGTTAAAAGAAAACTTGAGTACATGGGAAGAGTTAAAAGAAAATCATGAAGTGAGTACTTCTATATAATATGTGTCCATCACATCATTTAAACTTTGAGTACATGGGAAGAGTTAAAAGAAAATCATGAAGTGAGTACTTTCTATAATATGTGTCCATCAAATGGCAATTTGTTTTATATGGATAAGACATAACATTCAAGTGCTTGACACATATGCATACGGTTATCACATGATAACTAAGAGTGTTGTATGTATAATTTTGAATGTGAAAATATTTTTTATTTCTAAAAAAAATCTTCACTTTAGTTTTAGTCCTAACAATATGATTAACTTTTATCTTAGTTCACGTACAATGACCTACTTTAATTTTAAATCCTATAGAATATTTTCTTTTCTTTTCTTTTCTTTACGTAAGCTCTTATGGTTGCTTCCATTACAATTAATGGACAATTTGGATACAGCTTTTTCCCCTCTCTAAATGTCGATTTCTTAAAAAAAAAAAAAAACTATTTTACATGTCATTCTATATTTGTTTAAAAATTCAAAATGAAAATAATTTAAAACAAATTAATGCTATATTCTTTATATTATTTTTATACTAATTTTTGCTATGTTTTAATGAATTTTTCTTGATATTTTATAAATAAAATTATATTTAATATCTTGAAAATATAAAAAATATTTTATATTTTCCTTATCTAGTAAGTAAGAAGGCTAGTTAACAAATATTACTTGAGAATTTGAAAAATAATTAATTTAATTTAAATATACTAATAATGTACTAAATTTTCATATTATCGTCTAATTAGAAATTTTGATATATAATAAGTTTTATTAGAATTAAAAATATATAGAAATTGAACTCTTTAAAATTAAAGTGAGGTTTATACCTCACTCTAAAGTGCATATATGCATTTGTAAAGAATTTTTACACTAAATAAAAGTCATAATAATGAGTTGATCTTGTATACTTACAGAAAATAAAAATAAACTTGAAAATAATTCTTGAAAGAATCCTGACATTGATTATTTTTTGAGGTTGAAACTTGAAAGTAATTCTCACAGCCATAGTCAACTTAATTCTTTATTTCATCCTAGAATGAGAATGGCCTGTAACTTGCCAGAGTGGGAATCTCCATTTCTCACCCTCCGAGAGAGTAACGTATGCGAGGACTGCCTCACCAATTGGAGTGTTCCCAAAAGTGGCGCCTCCATATCCCAATACACAATTTTATACTTTTCTTACTGTATATATTTTTATTTATTTTTTAATATTTTATAAAGAAAACATTAAAAGATAAATATTTAATATTAAACACAGAAAATATGTTACTGAAGATTTAGAATATTATTTTATTCCGATTGATTTTTGTTTCATAATTTGTTTCTTATATTTCACGATTAAAATCATTACCAAACAGTTTGGAGAAATCTTTAGTATAAAAGTCTTTCTTGTATCTTAATTGAGACATTAAAAAAGGTTGATTCTGTTGAATATGACTCTTATTTTACTTTTTAGAAAATAAGTACTAGATTTAATATTATTGTTAACATAGTATTTTATTATTTATAATTTGGATTTGGATCTATCAATAGTTATGATGATTAGAATTTTTTTAAGTCTATATATATATTTTTTAATTTTAGTGCATTGTATGAATTATGTGAAAAAATATATTAAATAGTTGGACGTAATTTATATTGGATGAAAAAGGATAAATTTTCAATGTTATTTTCTTCTTTTCTTTTTTCTCTTTATATTATTTGGATTGGTGTATGATTATTCGGTAACCAAGATATTCTAACCATTTAATAATACCATGCAAAATGTTAGATCGTGTTAAAAAATGTATGGATGTTCAGATAAGGAAAGTGTAGAAGAATAGAAACAGTACACATGGATCACACTGGTCATGAAAAGCCAAACAGCTAACAACTACATGCGCAAATTATTGACTAAGTTTCAATTAGAATAGTAACAGTGTAACACCACACCTTGGCTAGTGACAGTACTTGAGGCTCCAGCTCAGAACTTCACCTCTTGTTTTAATATCCATGCTTGTGATTTGTAAAAAGAAAAAGAAAAAACTCAGCAAGGGACCATATGCAATGCATCGCAATTCGCAATATATATAGTAATTAAAAAAGTCAACATTTGTACTCAACGAAGAAGTCACCAATGAAGGCACGAAACCTCGTAGTAGCATCTTCCTTAGCATTGGAAAGGCAAAATCTTAACTGGGTGAAGGGAAATGAAATTGAAGGACCATGATATCTGTGTCGTTAAATTCTTGTACCTGCTGACATGAGTCGAAGTTGTTTTGTTTCTTTGGAAGGTATACCAAATTCTTCAAAAGGAGTCATCACATAAAGTCCATTCGATGGGTAGAATGAAAAATATATAAATGAATTAAAATAAATTTTTAAAATTAAAATAAAATAGAAAAACATAAATCTCACTTCATTATGTTATTATTTTATATTATTTTTCTCTACAAACGAACCAACCATAGCATATAAGAGTATATATATTACAAATTTAGTATATTGAAGTTAAATTGGAGCCACATTTAGATGGCATGCACCTCATAAAGCGAGACACGTATGGTTTGTGCTTTCGTGGAGTTGGCACGCAAGCCTTGTGCTGGTAGTGATGGATCATGTGGGGGTGGTTTGACTTATGTTCTGTCGAATTAAAGATCTGCAAAGACAGTTTGCAGGTATGCTCTCGTTGACCTTTGCTTCTTTAAAATCGTCATTCACCTCTCAATTAATGGTCCCACGATTCAGATATAAATTCCTTGGCCTATTCTATATATATATATATATATATATATATATATGCTCCTCCCACTGTCACTTACCTCAAAATTAAACAAAGGTTAATTGCAATTTTTTTTGTCTGCAAAATTTTACAATGTCATGAATTTTGTCTTTTAAATTATTATTTTCCACTAATTTTGTCCCTTAATTTACAAAACATTGCAGATTTTGCTGACATAAAAAATTGTCAGAATATATTAATGAGTAGATCGTCAAAAAGTTGTCTTAATTGTGTTGGTATAAAGGAAAAATCACCGATGTCTTAATTGTGATTTTTTTTTTTCGTCAAGGCAAAATTTTATGATGTTTTGTAAATGGGACCGCAAAATTCGCTAAAATTTTGGGAACAAAATTTGTGACATCATCAATGATGACGATCTAGATTTTTTTTAATGAAGGCAACAAATAATTTAGGGTCAATTATATTTTTGGTCTTAAATACTTTTGCAAATTTAACTTCTAATTTTTTTTTCATTACTTTTGTTATCTATACTTTTTTTGTTAACAAGAAATAGTTTTTTAATTACTAACATGACTGGTTATGTCATTAATTAACATTGTTATTTTACAACTAAAAGTAAAACTATTAACATAACAAATTTATAAGGACCACAATTTTTTTTAAGAACTACAAGTAAAATTTAAAAAAGTTTAGAATCAAAGACGTAATCAATCTAACCCAATAGTTTATTATTATTTTTTTTTACAAAATACATCATATCATGACAAAATAAATTTAAATTATTTAAGTTTTTATAAATTATAATTATTCTTCACCCATTTTTATACTTTAGAAATATTTTATAATTTTTTCAATGTAAATATTAT
>PYAF01005373.1:247804-259659 GCA_007407185.1 Glycine tomentella | reverse complement strand
CCCCTTAATTTTTACTTTTTTAAATAGATACCGTAAATTTTAGTTTTATCTTAATTCATCCTTAAACTTTATTCCCATTTGCAAATAAACACCATATTAAACATTAATTTTGTTCTAATTCCTTGATTTTACCATTTTTACAAATAGACACATTTAACTTTAATTGCATTCTAATTAAATCTTAAAATTTATCTTTTTTTTATAAACAATTCTTTCTATATAGTTAAAGTTAAATAAGACCTCTCATATTATAAAAAAATAAAAAATAAAAAATAAAAAATAAGACCTCTCATTTGAACACCACGTGAAGGTTTAACTTTTTTTTTTTTTTTTTTTTACAATTTCACATTATAATCTTCAATAACTAATATCTATCAATAATAATACTGCAAATTTTATTTTAAAAATTAATATTAATAATTTTAAATTAAATCTAATAATTAGACAATATCATTTCAATAAATTTTAACAACTTTTTGACTATGCTAGCTGCCTAGGAATTAACGAAGTACGAAGTCCACGTATATGCAGGAATCTCCATCCAAAGAAAAAAAGATGTGGAATTAGTCCTAATGTATAACAACATCTGTAAGGGTAGTAGTAGATATTAAATTGAAATCTTATATTATTTTTTAGTAGATTTTTGGCATATAGGATAGAAATTTTTTAAGATATGTGACATTTTTTTATTGATAGATCTCAAATTGAGATCTTAGATAATTTTAATGAGTTAAATATTAAAATTTAATTTAATTTAATTAATTAAGTAATTAATTTTAATTAATAAAATATGAAAAAAATATATAAATATTAGTAAAGCATATAATTAATTTTAAATAATTAATTTTATTTTTTTATTTTTTTATTTTTTATCGTGTCACAAAAAATTATTTTTTTAATTTCGTGCAGATCTTCAAGATTCTTGAGAAAGAACAGGATCTCCACATGAAAATAATTTTTTCTTTGGTGGTAAATCTGAAAAAAAAAAAAAATCTTTAATTAAAGATCCCTTCCAAGATCTCCCAATAAAATTATTCGATAATTATAATTGCCAAGTGTGAAATAATATACTTATAAGCGTGTATTTGATATTCAAATTACTCACGGATTAATCATATCTGCCTGAACACTTTGTGACAAAAACCTAAAGGGTTGATAAAAGGGGTTCTGGATCCGATTCATTTAATTTGACAATGGTCATTCAGCCGTACAAAAACAGTTTGGATCAATTTGTTCAATTTGAAGAAGTGGGCTGAAAATTACGAAAATAAACTAATAATTCATCAAAATTAAGAAAAAAAATTAACTTAATTAATAGAATTAAATTTATTTTGCATTTATATATTTTTCAAAATTAATCCTAACATTAATAAAACATATATTTTAATTCTTTATTCAAATATTTTTAGAGTTTTGTTAATTAGTACAAATAAAAAAAATTCTTTTAACTAGTATTCTTAAGAATATTGATTAAAAAAATTAACAGATGAAAGTGTTTATATGGGAACATATTAAAAAATTACTCATTCCATCCCATTATAATTACTGTATCTTATGTTATTTTATATATACAATAAAAATATAATAAATAAAATAAAAGAGAATAATAATATTATATAATTAACCTTATTATTATTAATTCTTTTATACTTTTTGTTGTCATCATTAATACCACATGCAATATAAATGAAAAAAGATAATTAAAAAGTGACAATTATTTTAAATTTATTTTTTCTTCTTACATGAAGATTATATATAATGGGACCGAGGGAATATAGGATAGCACATTTTCTATACATCTCATTGGAGAGAAAAATTATATAGGAGAGCACATTTGCCATATTTTTTAATTAGTTTTAGTTCTTTTAATCTCTCATCATTAATATATTTATTGTTTTAATTTTTATTTGGTAAGCATGTGAATAATCAAATTAAGATTCCCAAAATATTTTTATAGAAGACAAAGTTAGACTTTAAAATAAATAAGATATTAATGTTTTTGCTTACTATTTATTGAACTTAGAAACGAGTCATAAATAAGGATATTTTTTGTGAAAAAATAATTAATACATTTTAAATTTAGTCTTATAAAAAGATCAACACAAACTTATAATTCGAGTTTCATAATGGAAGGAATGATAATTAATTTATCTCATCTTAGGGTGAGTTGGCATGTTAACATGTCTAACAAAAATATTTTAAAAATAAAATATTAAAAATAAGAGAAGAATCAAAGGTTTAGACTTAAATATGATAAATTTATGTGTTTTATTTATTTTTATTATGCGCAGGTCTATATATAGGAGGATGTTATTAACTTAATGAGATATATTAGGAGTTAATTGAAAAAAATAGACTTTATATTTTCTTTGGTGAAAAAAAAATAGACTTTATATATGACCAATTCTAATGTTCAATTTGTGGTGTGAATAGTGCCTAGAGCCTAGACTTTAGTAATTGTGATCTCAAAATAAATACTTGATCTAAATCTAGAAAGGTCTAAAATTAGTAACTGATGTTAATTTGTAAAAGAAATAATTAAAGACATGCAAGCACAACTAACATTTTTTTAATATCAATATCATCTACCACTAGTTTCACGTTTGAGAAATAAATTTGATGAAAGATACTCTCTATTCTCGTAGTGTGATACAAGTAAGTTAGGTAGGAATAATTTTCGGCCTGTACCTAGATTTATTAATGCTATGAAGTAGCCATCACGTACAAAAAATAAAATGCACATACATAATTCTCAGGAATCAAATTTCCTAAAAATATTGAAATTAAAGAGGTGTGACCAATTATATTCAAAAAGAGAAAATTGTTGTACATGTAAGTTAATATATTTACAAGTGAATGTATTTAACATTCGTGCTTTATTAATTGACATAACCTTCTTGTAATAAATCACTTGCCGATCATGTAGATTAATTAATTAGTATAAAATTATTTGTGACTATTTACTAAGACTGAAGAATAATATAAATCGGATTATTTGAGTAAATTAAGACAAAGTGCAGTGAACTTAAACTCTAATAAAGACTAAAATACTAAAACTCTTTTTGATATTTTCTCAAGCAGTTAGCATGCCAAAACAGAATGGATTTAAAAACAGCACCGGGGTTGGATTTCATGAGCCTCACTACTATGTTATAAAAGTACTAACATATATTACTTTCATCGATCATCAATACACTGATATCACTCAAACCCTAATTCCTTAATTAGTGGTAAGAGGCTAAATATTATTATTAAAAACTAATTTCTTAGTTTAACAGTATAATTTGCATCAAGAACAAGTTTCAAAAAGACGACTAAGTGAAAAAAAATACCATACTGATATAACGGTTAAGCATCAAAAAGAAAATACTGATATAACGGTTCATGCTTAGAGGCCCTATTAGGTGGATTAATTAGTACTTAAAGGTGCATTCTGTAATTGTGATTGTTTTGTATTGGTATAGTATTTATTTAAGGATGGTGCGGGATTCTTATCTCGTGTAACCGAGAATCTGAATCTGGTCTCTTTTAGACTCTGTACTAGTTTAAGTACTTCGGAAATAAATAAATGAATGAATATAGATTGATTTTTAAAATAAACTTTGTCCTTTTAAAGAATGAACCAAGAATTAACAGTTTTTTTACAATATTAACAGTGTGTTATATAAATTATGTTATTTTCATATTTAAAACTATCCAATCCCATATAATGAAAGGTTTTGCTAAAAGTATTACAAGAAAACTAATTACACGATATTTAGAGAAAAATTAAAACAATTTTATTAATCATTTATTTAACCTTTGTAAAAATGATGTATATATGACTTTTTTCCATGGTTTGGGCCATTTGTAAATCATGTAGCTAGGTGAGAGCCTGAAATGGATAGTACAACTGCATAAGGATTTGTCACAGCAAAAACAATTAAGGATACGTTTGTGAAAGGGTGAAAAATAGGTTAAGGAGTCATTGTTTTCCACAATTGATGAGAGTCTACAAACACAAAATCTCGAGGGGTGAAAGAAAGAGAATCAGGCATAACACAAAAGCAGATAACTGTCAGCTTTACAAATAGGGAATGACCAAAAAATGTAGCGCTGCTATTTCGTTTGGATTCATATCACTATCCAAAGTTTTTTAACACAAAAATATATTGGCTTGTTTTGAGCACTCCGATTTTGCGACAAAATGTTGAGACAAACACTGTTCGCATGGCCAGCCAAAGCAGGTAACAAAATCTTCGAGCGTACGTACGTGTCTTCTCTCCTAGGGCAACTGTGCAAGGTCCCCAACCATGAATAGTTTATTAATTAATTACCCGGATGAACTGTTCATAATTAATTAAATTCAACGTGTTGACAAGTTAACATAATTCAAGTTTTTCAAAAAAAAATAAAATCACTGAATGTCTTAAAACTAATATATATGATAATAGTATTTATATACACAAACATATATGTATATATCAACGAAACTTGTGACAAATGTATAATGTCATGTTCTCTAAAATTGGATATCTAATATCCAAAGTTAGATATGTTTTAACAGTTAAGTTTGTTTTAAAAAATTTCATGTAAAAAAATTCTATTGTCGGCAATAATTGATACTACAACAAGAGTGTTTAGGCAATTATATGTGAAATTTACAGATGAAATTGAATGCGTATTCAGACAGTGTGGTGGAAAACAGTACTGTCTATACATCTGCTTCACTGTTAAATGCACGTGTTTAGTAATAGTTGCAAGAAATTCTCAAATTCTATCTAATGAAAAAGATTTAAGTGTAAGTCTAATTCAAAATGGGCACTTAGTATACAGATGCAATAAACAACTCAATATTCTATCATTTATATATGTCATAGGGATTATCCTAATTGTCTATACGTAATTACTAATTTCTTTTCGGTGTTTGACCTTTATATATTTTTTAGAAATTTAAACTCACTCATTTATTTTAAATTTTACCTAAATTAATTTTACGTATTATTATTTTAACAACTTTTTTTTTATCAATTTTTAATTTATTTTTTAAATTTTAATGAAATTTAAAAATATTTATATGAGGCAAAGATATTTACTAGTTACACAAGTTATTTACTATAAAGTCATTGGTAGTGGTTCATTTATTTGCACTTTTTCTTCACATCATTATTAATTTTTGTATAATTACTTTAAAAATCATATTTGGAATAATTTTATTTGATTAACCGTGTAAAAATCTTTATATACTGGGAATGTAAGAAAACTAAAGTAAAAAAGATAATTGTCTATTATTATCAAACATCCAAAAAAAAGGTTAATATGCTTGATGCGCAGATTGTATATTAGAAGTTCAGAACTTTGTTTCAGCTTGGCTTTTAAAAGAAAAAAAAAAAAGAGAATAAAAAATATGTTTAATAAAAAAATATGATAAATGAATTATAATAATCATACAAGCTTTAGAAAAGAAAAGCAAACGCTTAATTAGCAGCTAAAAATAATACAAACTTGTATTTTTTAGAAAAATGTACGACCACATAATTTCCTCTTCAAAGGGGAAAAAAAGTGACTTTTTTATTTGTCGACAGAATTCTATATGTTCATTCTTTGATTTTTCAAAACTTGGTTTACATTAGTCCTTCTATTTTAAATACATGTTACGACTATATTTTGCTTGATATTTTGAGGGTCATGAATGGAAGCCTTCGGTGGCAAAGATTATACAGTTTATAGTTTTTGTATCAAATTTAATGAGTTTTCATTTCAAATTAAATTAATTGGTTTTTCAATCGCATGAATAATTTGTATCATAAAATGGTAGTGATAGTTATTACTTGACGAGAATGCAAGCATCCATTAAAAAAAGGAGAATGCATGCATAAATTGACCCCTTCTAGACAGATCAAAAATAAATTGACCTCTTCTAGAAAATAAAGACCTAAATCTGTTATACGTATAACTTAATTAATTGATAATGAAACAAACAAGGAGGAGGGTAGATTAACACATTTGAAAATTGTATAATTTTGGCCAGGAGGGGGTACGGTGATGAAAATTATGCGAGTTATAAATGTGAAAATGGTATAGAATGGGATTTTTTTATATAGTTTTTTTGTTATTAAGTTATATATAACTTAAAGCATAACTAAATTCCTAAATTCGTTAAACCATACTATATTTCATATAAACAGCAAAACGTAATCCATACGGGAAAAAAATCATTCTTTGACATTAAAGTTGGGTAACAAGGTTTGACGGAGTGTTCAAAAGCATTGTGATTGACGAGTAATTGAGGACGGTTTTAAAATCGGTACCTAATGGCATGGAGCTCATGTGGCAGAGACAGATTGCATTAAATACACAATAGGTTTTGGTCCGAATTGAACTATGCATTAATTCGTTGAGAATAACTACACATTAATTAGGCTGGCCTTCTAAATTAACAATATTGTAAACATCACTAAGCGGGTGAGCAAAGTGGGAAAAATGGTGCCGATAATTTCGTATGGGCAAGAAAGTGACTATGACTTGTTTCGTAGAATTAGGCGAGGGTGAATTTATTCTTGTTATATATACCACTTGAGTTTCATCTAAAGCATAGAGATCAGAGTGTTGCAGGGGAAATTGTTTCTTCTCTTGGGGGTTCAACAACCAACTACTTTTTTTTTCTTGGCCAACAAATGCTGTTTAATGAACCATCAATTCGTTTATCTGTTCTCTCTCTCTCTGGCTGGTTTTTTTTTTTTTTTTCCCTCTCTCTCTCTCTCTTTGAGTTTTAGTAATTTAAGAGTGGTAATCCCACACGCTTTCATCAAACGAAACACAACCAAAGAAGAAGGGTACTTTCGTTTCGTTCCGTCCACGAACCCACCCTTTTAAGATACGATGTGCCAACATCGTATTCTGTTGTCTTTGCAAGTTTAGGAACCTTCTTTTGGCTCCACATTTTCACTTGTCCGTTCATTCTTTCTAATGGCAATATTCTCCACTCTACTTTACTTGGCATACATACATCAACCATAAATAAATAAACACACACTTTTGTTTTTAATCTTCTTCACCGTTTGATCTCTTTGTTTCTGTGATTTGCATTGCATGCAAATGGGTGTGATGGGCAAGGCAAGATCCGTTGCGGCAATGGGTGGGAGAATATTGAACGAGGCAGTGAGCTTCGTTGCTTTCTGTGTTCTGGACCTTGTCGATTTTCTGTTATGTTTTGTTTTCAAAGCTGTGGACTTGTGGGTTGAGGCAGAGTTCAGACCCTGCTATTGCTCCTCCGCGAAGGAAGCAATCACGAGCAGTGGGAAGATCTTCGTTTCTGAGCAAGGTGGAGAATCCAAGATCGTTTCTCTTCTTAGCTCAACCAAGCTTCAGTTGGAGGACATCTCTGACACCCTCTACTCTCGACCCTCTTTGGTCTCTGAGGTCTCGAGGCTAACCATCAATGAGCTCAAGAGGTTCAAGCTGGAGGACCCCGTTTTGCTGTCCAAGAGAGGCACCAACTCGCGTTGTTCCACGTTCACTGTCAACACCACCATTGTGGAAATGCTTCAGGGAAAAATTGCAAGACACCTTACTCATCCCATTCCTAGATGGTCCGACTGTGATTGCAAACTATGCACAAGTTGGATCTCCTCTTCCTCCTCTCCTCATAGCAATAACACCAATGCCAAAGCCGCCACTCTCTTTGTAAAGTCCCAATGCCCCACCACAGGTACCAAAATTTATCATTAACTTTTCTATTCTTTTTTTTTAAATTCAGGATATTCCGGCAAGAGCCAAGACTAACTCATGAGGTATTGAAATTGATTTAAGAGAACATGTTTTTGAATCTGTAAGGACATAATTATCATTTTGGTACTCAACTTAGCATTTGTTAAGGTAAATATAATAGGATGTGTGATAGTTGTGATTTTAGTTGTTACTTGGTGGAAAGAATTGAATGAATTGATGGTGACATGAGATATAATGATGTAGATGAAGCGCGAGAGGATGTGGTGTTCATACACGGGTTCATTTCATCGTCATTATTTTGGAGCGAGACAGTGTTCCCGAACTTGTCGAGCAGAGCGAAGTCGTGTTACCGGTTATTTGCGGTTGATCTGCTAGGGTTTGGGAGGAGTCCAAAGCCGAGCGAGTCGCTATACACATTAAGAGAGCATTTAGAGATGATAGAGAGGTCGGTGTTGGAGGCCCATAAGGTTAAGTCCTTCCACATTGTGGCCCATTCCCTTGGATGCATTCTGGCACTTGCCCTTGCCGTCAAACACCCTCAATCCGTCAAGTCCCTCACCTTGCTTGCTCCAGTAATAATTAATCATCTCACTGAATATTTATATGATTTTGTATGTTGTGACTGAAATTAATTTAATTGATCGAACAGCCCTTCTATCCGGTGCCAAAGGGTGAAACACAGGCTACTCAGTATGTGATGAGAAAGGTTGCTCCAAGGCGTGTGTGGCCACCCATGGCGTTTGGAGCGTCGTTGGCATGCTGGTACGAACACATAACTAGGGTCATTTGCTTGCTCATTTGCAAGAACCACCGTCTCTGGGAATTTCTAGCCAAACTCATCACTCGGAACAGGTAAACTCGTGTCTTCAATTCTCTCCTTAATTTCTATCTTTATATTTTTCTTTGTCGACAAATATTACTTTTTATAACCAATGAAATCAAACTTGATATATTTTTCCTCTTTTCTTCTCCTTTAATTATCCAAACCATCTTATATCTCCAATTTCTATCTCTCTCTCTCTTTCTTTTACTTAGCAAATTCTCATGTCTCAAGTCTCAACCATGCACGCAACTAACTCTACCCATTTCCATCTATCTCTTACATTCCACCACTCTTCCAAGTTTCATCCATCCCTGTTTAGTTGACCAGTTGTTGACCCTTGCTATCCTCAACGCCCCGTATGTAACAATAATAACGGGATTATTACACTTTCCTCTCTTTTGAGTAAATTGGTAGCTTAATTACCTACCAAAAATAGGTAACCTAATTTATGCAAATGTACTCGCTGTTTATTTTTATATATATTTTTAATTTATAACTATAAGACGTGTATAAATTTAGTTTTTCTAATACATAATATTGTGTACGGATTTCATTTTTTATATATAAATTTTAAATACTGACTCATACAATAATAAAGTCAAGAATCAGATTATCATAAGAAACAATTTTAAAAGCTAAGCTTAGTGTCTATTTTTCTCTTTCTTTCTTTGAAATTCAAGTTTTATATTGTCACATTTTTAATTATACGAAAATAAACAAATAATTGACGATATAAAAAAAATTATATTGTGGTTTAACATCCAGAGAAAGAAACACGAATATATATATATATATATATATATATATATATATATGAATGTCTATTTATCATCATTTATGTGATAAATGCGTATGGTAACAAAACTACCCCAAATAACATATTTAATATTGAGGGAAGACGACACCACTACGTCACAAAATCGGAGTTGTACTTTAAGCCAAAATCTACAAATATCGTGCTGTCAAACTTTAAGCCACTACTGAGCAAAACTTTAAGAGACACAACTCACATGTCATGTCTTTCTGAAGTAGGGCGATTTAAGGAGTAGGGCGAGATCTTCAATTTCACTAATTTGAGAGGCACAGATCCGTCTGTTTGTTTGTTTTAAAAAATGAAAGAAAGAAAATAAAAAATCAGACGTCAAGCATTTTTTAAAATGTAGTTTTTTTTTTATTTGATCCCATAAGAATGAAAGATATGTAATTAAAGAGTTTGCTCGTGCATCATGTTTTACTTACTGATTTAGATTTTCTTTGATTGAAAACGTAATTTAAAAAAAAATCCATTTTTTTTAATTTTAATTCTAAGATAAGCAATTATAATTACTGGTATACATGCATATAGTCATACAATCATGATAAATGCACCGATTTCTCAATTAATACACCGTCATTTATAGTAACCATCAGTTTGATCATACCCTTTCATTCTATTATTCTACCCTATCAAAAAATCGCAAAAACTGGCGTTCAAAGACACGAACAACCAACTTAATAAATCAGTTTCCGACTTTCCGTGCTTAATGCTTTCGTACATTTTATCTTGTTCGTGTTTTTCTTTCGTTCGTTGGGTTTGTTTGACTTAAAACCGTATTAGGGTACAAACAATATTGGTAGAATTTAATACTCATGCCCCCACAGCTCAGGGAGCTACTAGCTAGAGCTAGTCAAACGCGTCAGAATCTGAGCGCATGCAGTAGATGGCGTCAGATGGTTTTTATTAATTTTATGGTTGCATTAATTAATGATTCTAGGTTTGATGGCCATGAATGAATGAGTAGTAGTAATTTAATTTCAAGTGTGTTGGTGACGGAGACTTTTTAGCTAACGTGAAACTTTGATATTAATACACTCTCTTGACAGGGTCAGGACGTTCTTGCTTGAAGGGTTTTTTTGCCACACTCACAATGCAGCATGGCATACCCTACATAACATTATATGTGGAACCGCAGGGAAAATTGGATCTTATTTGAACGCTGTGAGAGAAAACCGTGATTGTAAAGTGACCATATTTCATGGCAAAAACGATGAAGTGATCCCAGTTGAATGCAGCTACGAGGTGCAAAAACGAATTCCACGTGCCCGAGTTAGAGTTATTGACAACAAAGACCACATAACTATTGTTGTTGGAAGACAGAAAGCCTTTGCTCGAGAGTTGGAGGAGATTTGGGGCACCACTACTACTACTACTACTACCAACCACAACTAGATAATTATATGCTGCACGTTGTGCCAATGCACTTACGTCCAGACATACTGCTACTAGCTAGATTAAATTTATGTTCAAACTTTCCCTCTGTCGTCAACCCAAGTGTTTGTATCTTTTTTCTTATAAGAAAAATGTCTATTTAACACTAGTTTGGATAATTGGATCACATAACCGGCTAAAAAGCAAAAGAGAGAAGTATGAATCAAGTGTAATAAGAAGTGATATCAAACTATTGGAACTCTTTATAAATCACACTTAAGGGGATTGCAGCCTCTAGAGTAACTTCATTATTACATCAGATTTTAGCCTTTCAATTAATAAATGTTTTGTGCGTGTCTTTCTCTCTCTCTCTCTCTATATATATTAAAGCTTAGGTTTATAAAAAAAAGAATAAGATCCTGATACTAGATCAATATAATATTGCTTAATTACTCAAGAAAAAGGAAAAAAATAAAACACTTACCGTTACTTTCTTTTGTTTATCATCACTTGAATCATCAAGGATGTGTTCAAACTTTGGCCTTAGAGCCGGGAGGATTTCCTTGTACATGGAGAAGCCTATTGAAAAAAAAAATCCTTATTAATTAAGTAAATCCATATTTAATGTCGTCAATGAAAACAAATTATTAATTATTTCTAGAGTCTTATTAACTAATGCTTTTAAGACATTGGCTAAGAAAATAAAAGTAGAAAATATTTATCGTGAAAATCATATCAAAGTCTAAAAAAGTTAGACAGCTAAATTTTACATATTTCAATAAAAAAATTCTGTTTTTTATTTCTTAACGAGTGTCTTAAATGTGCTAGTTAACATTTACCTTACTTACCTTAGAATATTTGAGAATCATTAGGTATGAACACACATTAATTAAATACATATATTTGTATGTATGAGATGCAAGCATGCATCCAATTAATGTGTGTTGAATACAACAAAGAGAGAGAAAGTAATACACTAATTATATATAAATGCATAACAAAATATTACTAAGCATGTGAATTAATTGATGCTATGGTCATATTGTTGAGTTACAATATATATTAATATGCAAACTATGTTTAAATATTTTTTTTTCTAAAGATATGTCTAAACATTTTTAGTGAAATTTTCTC
>PYAF01005373.1:233964-247704 GCA_007407185.1 Glycine tomentella | reverse complement strand
AATATTATTTTTTATTTTCAATTCACTAATTTACTTTTAAGTTTGTTTTTTATAGAAAAATTCTAATTTAATTAGACCTTTATGATTTATTTTTAATATATTACTTTTGTCACTGAAACAAAATTAATCCAATAAATAAAAGAATTAAATTTATTAATTAGCAATGAATAAAAATTAAACCAATAAAAAATAATTTTAATTTGCATGTTAGAAGGTTAAAATAAAAACACAAAAATTAATTTAATACCATAAACATTTTAAAAAAATGAGTTGGAAGTAAAGAAAAAAATAAGAGTTGTAATTACTTTCAATCATCCCCCACTGATAAAAGAATGTTAAATTTTCTTCTGATGGTTCACATAATGGATTTTGCTTCCTAGCGTTTCGTTCATGACAGAATGCTAAATTATCAATAAAATGTAAATACCTAGAGTAAAAATGGTGCTTAACAAATTAAACATGTAATATGTTAAACCAAGACATAGTGGGTTTTTGAACTTCTCGTATTCGCATGGGTGTTTTCAAAAGAGTAGATGTTAACAAGTATCTTAAATGCATTGGTTTAAAAAACTTAAATTAGAAATGTTTTTATTGAAAGACAAAAAATTATGTCATTTATTATCTTTTTTACACTCTCCTATATTTTACACAATAAATATTTTCTCACCTATTTAATAAGACCCTTTTGAAAAAGATCAGGACGTTAACCGTTCAGAGATCAATGTGTTCCAATAATCTCACCTGCTTGAAATAGCAAGTAATCAGTTTTTAGTTTTTTTTGGTATTGATCGGGCCTTGAACTAATCGATATCGTTGAACACATAAGATCATATAGTTTTCATGCCAATATTTCAGAAGCAGCATGAGTAATAAGAAATACAAGAAGAAAATACTTATCTTACAAGATAAAGACGACCAACAAGAGAGAGACAAATGCAAAGCCTGAATGTTATACAATAACTAATAAGAACTTTACAAAATCAATAACAGTTTTGCCAATCAGTATTTATCCTATACATTGACCTTGGCAAAGCTACCACACTACTTGTCCTTGTATACCCACCCATGTCTCGAGTCAAGACCACTGAGAGTGTTAAATTAGATTAACATATACCAGGCTCCCAGCGACCAAGGGTAGTTTCTAAATTAGTACTATTTCCTAGTCAAATCCAATTGTAGTACATTCTTCCTTGCTCTTCAACCGAATCCTTAGTCACTTACAAAATTCTACACAACCTACTCAGTTCAGTTCTCCTCATGCATAAGAAACAATTAATGCTACAAATATTTACACTACTGATATACGCTGTGACATTGCACCACCCGCAATCCATCCTCCACTGAACAAGCTCGCAAAGACTGCAAGCCAACAATTATTTATTCTTGCAAAAACAAACCTGTTGAATTATTCAGCTGGCTCATATTAGGCACTACCTGCCTCATCTGATGAACTTCCTGCTGGACATATTCTGCCAGCCTGAATTTCATCTTCACTGAACATGCTCTCTTCACTAGAATTGGAGAATGGACCAAGATCCTCATCCGTTATCGAGTCAGCTTTCTGTCTCCTCCTGACATCCTTCACTGCTCTTCCCTGAAGTGCAAGGCGCCTGCGCTTTCGAGCTTTACGCTTGCCTTTAGGGAACTCTTCTTTTTGCAACTCAAAGTTCTTCCCTTCAACATCTTTTGCAGTTCTTCCCTTGCCATATCCATTATCATCAGACTCTTCAGCATCCGGCTTACGCCTTTTCCTATTAGAATTTGTCTGAAACGTTGACTCGTGTTTAGATAGAAAGGTTTTTAGACAGTACATATAGCAGCAATGTCACAGAAAGTAAACAAAGATAAAAGCAGGTCATCTTGTAACTTGTAAGGAAAGACTAAATGAATAAAAATTGGTTCAAATATGTTTTTAGTCCCCTTCATTTCCCCTCCCCTCTCCTTTATTTCTCTCCAACCAAATATTAAATCATTCAATGAAGAAAATTTGAAGATATTCAAATTGGTTGATAATCACACTGCAGGTTACACATGGCAGACACATGTAGTTTATGGTAGTATATCTACGCTAGTCCCCTTTTGCCATTTCCTTCACTCAAAATTTATAATAATCTAAAGTCAAATGCTTTATGTGGCAATAATAAAACAAGTGCAACCAGGATTCCCATTGTTCACAAATTGATGTAGCACAGAATTCTAAACAAAACATAATAGGATAATTTGGTAAGTCACAAAAATAATTAAGTCCCTGTTGACAGGGTTTTTGAAAATGAAATCTTCATCATTATCCAATAAGCAACACAGTTAAAGAGTGATCATGACAATTACAGATGCATACCTTTGGACCACGATCAACCAACCTTGCCCATTCATGCCGGTTCCTCAAACAATCAAGAACAGCCTGAGAGTGACTTGAGTATGCATATCGCTCTCCATTATGCTTCCTCAAGTTATGCCAGTGCTGTGACAAAACACAAGAAAAACAAACGTTCAAAGTCACAAACAACCCATTTCGACACACGACAAATAAAAGTAGAAACCACAAAAACAACACTAATAAAAAACCATACCGGTAGCACAGCATTACAGAGTTCCTCATATGTCATACGCCTGCCTTTGCTCATAATATCGTTGATTAAACCTGCATTTGGATACATATGTAGAGTAAGAAACTATCCACAAATTGCTCAATAAACCCATGAATTATTTTCCTTTTCATTTCATGATTTACCCAAAACATTAAATTTAAACTCAGATATTCAGTGTTTGCCTGCCTACAAATTACAAGCTATGAAGCATGCCACTCCTATTTGAAGTTCCTAACAAATGTCAAACACTTCTCACTCTATTTAATTAAAAAAATAATTTTTGTCAGACATATGAGTCAACACTTCCATACTTCCATATGGATGGACACAAACTAATATTAAAAAAAATATTTACTTTTTAATTTGTAGAAAAGTCAGCTTAAAATATCATATAAAATATTAAAAATAATGTGTCTCAAATTTTTTAAATAACTTAAAAAGTTGGTTTAAGGTGAATATACATTTGTTAAAAGATATAACTTCATTTTCTTATTTTTGGGATTTCTGTAAAGAGACCAAGTTCTTTCGTTATAAAACTAATGTCTCTTACTCCCTCCATTCCAAAACTTTGGGTGTTTAAGGTTTTTTCACAAAAATTAAGAAATATTTAATATATGCAGACTTAGACTACATTACCCTCATTTATTGTTTTACAATTTTCTATACTATTTTCAACCACTCTATTTATCCTCCTATGAAACAATATTTTGTACTACTCCACTAAAAAAGTAACATTAATGCTCCATTATAAGTACCTTGTAAAACTCAAAGTTATCAATACTCCACTAAAAAGGTATTTATTATTCAACTACATACAAGGATACAATTGGAAAAAGTTGCACAATTATATATTGGAATTCTAAAACAACCAAATTTTTAAAACAAAAATAAAAAGCTAAAACACCCAATGTTTTTAGGAACGGAGGGAGTAATATTCTTTTCGAGGCTCATTATTATAAGTAAAACATAAATATATATATGTGGTGTCTTGGTGTCCTACATTTTAAACACTAGCTATACCAAAGTCCATGCCTCGTAGATTACAAGAGATGGTCATGCCCAAACCTACATGCAAATATGGTTTATGATTGACTACATAAAAGTAATATTTGCGATAAAATGTATGTTGTATTTGTTGAGGAAAAAACCCTGCTTACACAATAAGGAAAAAAAGGATAGAATGTACACAAAGACATCACAAATAGAAATAGTGGAAGAACCCCAAATAATGTATCACCTTACAAACCCGATTCTTCCACTCAAGTTATAAGGAATGATAAACACTATCTCACATCTATCTCTTCTACTTGGATACGTGAACCCCCCCTCTTCAACTTAGGGTAGTTCTCCTCATCTGAAGAACACGCTATTTATAGTGATCGGGTGTCTTCTAAAGACTTTTTGAATAAGCATCAGTTAATTGTTTCTTATAATTCCAAGAATCACCTTCCCTAGAAATTGCCACCACATAATAATAGTTACAACTTTCATTTATCAACTAATCATGTCTCAAAATACTCAGTTGAGTTAATAGTTGGAAATTTGGAATTGACATTCCCAACAATCTCTCAATTAAAATTCCCAACCCTCATCGTTAGCCTCTTAAATCCTGTCATCATCGAAGTACATCACAACTATCTTAATTTTTTTTCCAAATCATGTTTCTGTTGTGCAAGGGCTACCCTGGAGAGTGTGTCGCTACGCAACATAAGCTGGTAGTTCTAAAGGTTCGATTCAACAAATTACTTAATATGAGGAAGATGACTCAAAATCCAAGGATAGAATGGTGGAAATTAAAGGAGGAAAAACAAATAGAGTTCAAGAAAAGCATGTTGTGCGAAGGACCGTGAGAGTCTGTTGGAGAAGCAAATGAAATATGGAATGAGATGACCATGTGTATCCAAAATGTGGAAAGGAGGGTGCTGGAAGAAAGCAAAGAAAACATATTTCTTACAAAAAAAACATGGTGGTGGAATGGAGAGGTGCATGAGGCAATTAAACAAAAGAAGAAATGTTTTAAATTTTTGCATAAAAGTCCAAATGATGAGAACTTGCAAAAGTTTAGATTAGCGAGAAAAATGCAAAGAAACCAATGCGAGAAGCCAGAGACAAGGTTTTCGCCGATTTGTATAAAAATCTTGGGAGCAAGGATGGTGAAAAATGTATATACAAACTTGCAAAAATAAGAGATAAGAAGAGTAAAGACGTCACTCAAGTTAGATGCATCAAGGATGAACATCAAAAACTTATGATAAGAGATGAAGATGTAAATGAAAGATAGATGAACTACTTTAACAAACTTTTTAATGAGTATGTCAATAAAAGTGAGGTGGACTTTGAGGACGCTTATGATGGTCTGAATAAAAGATTTGTGCGCAGAATTAATACACATGACGTTAAGGAGGCTTTAGAGAGGATGAAGAATAATAAAGTTTTGGGACCCGGTGGCATCCCTATTGAAGTGTAGAGAGGCTTAGGAGATGTGACAATAAAATGGCTGACCAATCTTCTCAATAAGATTCTTCAAACAAATAAGATGCATGATGCTTGGAAGAAAAATATGTTTGTGCCTATTTACAAAAATAAGGGAGTTATCCAGAATTGTTCTAACTACAGAGACATTAAGCTTATGAACCATACTATGAAGTTGTGGGAGAGAGTATTGAACATCGCTTGAGGAGAGAGACCAAAGTTTTTGCTAATCAATTTAAATTTATGCCAGGAAGATGTACCATGGAAGTCATTATCTTGATGCGATAATTAATAGAAAGGTATCGAGAAAAGAAAAAAGACTTACATATAGTGTTCATAGATCTTGAGAAAGCATACTATAGGATCTCAAGAAAAGTTTTATGGTAGGCTCTTGAGAAGAAAAAAGTATCATTAAAGTATGTAAATGCAATCAAGGATATGTATGATGGGACTACCACATGTGTGAAAGCTTATAATGGAAAATTAAGTTATTTTCCTATCACGGTAGGTGTACACCAAGGTTCGGTTATTAGTACTTATCTTTTTGCTTTAGTGATGGATGAACTAACAAAAGATATCCAAGAAAAAGTGTCGTAGTGTATGCTTTTTGCGAATGATATTGTGCTTACTGATGAGACCAAAAACAGTGTTAATAGAAAACTTGAATTGTGGAAAAGTACTTTGAAGGCTAAAGAATTCACGTTAAGCCACAACAAGACAGTTTATGAAGTGTGAGTTTTCCTGGTAAGAGATGGTGATCAAGACCCTGTGCATCTATTTGGTCAACAGATACCCAAGAAATATTCTTTTGGATACCTGGGATCAATTTTGCAAAAAAGGAAGAAATTGATGAGGATGTAAATTATAGAATCAGAGTAGGGTGGATGAAATGGCGGAGTGCATCTAGATTTTTGTGTGACTGTAAAATTTCCCTTAAGTTTAAAGGAAAATTCTATAGAACAATTGTAACACCTGCAATGTTATATGGAGCTGAATGTTGTCCAGCACATAGGCAACATGAACATAAAATAGGGGTAGCAGAAATGAGGATGTTAAGGTGGATGTGTAGTTATACGAAGATGGATAAGATAAGAAATGAATATATTCAACGAAAGGTAGCAGTAGTACCGGTAAGTGAAAAAATGAGGGAACATAGATTAAGGTGGTTTGGACACGTAATGAGACGACCCTTGGATGCTCTCGTAAGAACAAAAGTTTGTTACCAAGAACTCGACACAAATAGAGGTAGAGGTAGACCGGAATTTACCTGGGAAAAGGTAGTTAAACAAGACTTAATGGAGTGGGATATAAATTGGTGGACACAGGTGTCTTAAGACGAAATGGAGAAAATCTATAAGCTTAGTGGAAGGTTAGACCTGTTGTTATCTCTATGTTTCAGATGGTCCCTTTTTAGTCATTTTCCTCTTCATCTCCCCCCTCCTTCTTTTCCACTTCTTTTCTTTTATCTTATTTCCCCTTCCTCTTCCACTTTTTTTTTCAACCTCCTCGTATTTATCATTGGATTCTTCCACTACCGACTTCAATTAGCTTGGGTTAAAGGTGGTATTGATGTTGATGTATGTTTTTGCTGCGCAAACTTTGGTTTGCTCCCCGACATATCTCTAATCTCAATGTTCCTCTATGAGTATTGGATAGTGACACTACTTCTATTTGCACCACTATTAGCTGCCACCAACAAAACACATCACTTAGCTTCCACATCACCAAGAAGATCTTCAATGCAAGGATCCATCATCAACATTATTTCACTTCAAGACTCGTCTAATTGGTCACCTGGCCACACCAACTTTGATACCACTGTTGGAGGAAAAAAACCCGTACCCAAAAACAAGGACCAAAGGATAAAACACATACAAGACACACCACAAACAAAAATAGCGGAAGAGCACAAATTAACGCGGTTCGACACCTCTTACCTATATCTACGACTGTCTTAGAAGTGTGTCACTATCTCAAATAAGATAAGATTTTTGGACAAACTTAAAAAACCCTCCACAAATAGTGTGTCACCTAACAAATCTGAGTCTTCCACTCAAAAGCTACAAAAAATGATAAACATTCTCTCACTCACAAGAGACTCTCCAACATCTTTTGGATTCACATCTCTTCTACTTTGGTGTGTGATCTCCTCTTCAACCTGGGATGGTTCTTCTCATCTCAAGAACCTCTATTTATAGTGGTGGTGATGACGTTGATACCACTGTTGGGTAAAAACCCACCACACACACAAGGATCAAAGAATAAAACACACACAAAGCCACACCACAAATAGAAATAGTAGAACACAAAAATTAGCATGGTTCGGCACGTCTCGCCTACGTCCAAGGAGCTGTCTCAAAAGTGTTTCACTATACCAAATAAGATTACAAGTTTTCAGGAAAAACTTGAGAAACCTTCCCCAATAGTCTATCACCCTACAAATCAAGTCTCCCATTAAAAAAATCACAAGAAATCATAAACACTCTCACTCACAAGAGACCCTCTCACATCTCTTCTACTTGGGTTCATCTTAGGGTTGTTCTTATCATCTCAAGAACTTCAATTTATAGTGGTTGTAATTAGTTTTGATACCACTATTGGGGAAAATACCCCAGAACACACAATAAGGATAAAAAAAAAGAATACACACAAAGCTATATCACAAATAGAAATAGTGGAAGAGCACAAATTAACGTGGTTCAGCATCACTTGCCTACGTCCACAAAAACACTCAAAAGTGTTAACAAGCTTTCTACACAATTTAAAAACCCTCTCCAAATCGTGTGTCACCCACCAATCCAAAATTTTCCACTCAAAAGTTGCAAAAAATGATAAACATTGTCTCACTCGCAAGAGACCGTCTCACATCTCTTCTACTTGGGTACATGAACCCTCTTCAACTTGGGGTGGTTCTTTTCATCTCAAGAATCTCTATTGATACTGGTGGTGATGACTTCTAATGACTTTTTGAATAAGCACTAATTAATTACTTCTTACAATTTTAAAGTCACCTCTCTTAGAAATTATCATCACCCGCATACCAATAGACACAACCTTTCACTTATCAATTTATTATATCTCAAAATTCACTTGAACTAATGGTTGGAAATTTGGAATTGACACTTCTAACAGCATTTGTCAATGTACTCCAAAACTGAAACTAAAGCTTAGGTAATTGGATGAGTTTTAAAAGGCCAGCAATCAAAATTTGTAAAATCCTGTTTATAAACCAACAATGTTTGATCATATATATAGTCCAGATATTAAATAACAGAAACACAAAATGAGATTTAAACAAACACAAAATAGCATTCATTATTTCCCTGACAGGGAGCTACCAGGTAAGGTGCGATGAACTGGCCTTCCAGCAGTTGCTGTATCATCATCAGATACATTCCTAGGTGAGTTATGCATAGATGACAAATTCTGATCCTCTGGAGGAGTGGATGCATCACTGTTTGCAATTCCAGAGGTGGAAGAAACAGTATTGTTGGTGATGGAATTTGCCGCTGCCATAGATGCAAGGCCTTCTTCCCTTGCTGGAGCATCTTCCGCATATGACATATCTTGTTTCCTCTGGTCAGACGAGGATGGACCCTTCTCCTTCTCTATCCTTTTAGCTTCATATTCAAGTTCACGAGAACTGCCAGACCCGTCTCTAGATGCATCCTTGTGTTTTCGTCTAGATACCTGTGCAAATTATAATTTATAATGGAATTAGTCACATTACAGAGCCAAATTGATCATCTTTATTGTGAAAGCTTGTGAAAATTCTAGAAATAAAATTGGCGTAAGAAGCAAGATTTATCAATTTTAGTTGTCACAAAATCCTACCAAATAATGATCCTTTCCTACACCCGATGTTCGCTTCATCAGCATGCTTGTAGCACTAGCGGAAGTCAACTGGGGCAAGCTACCTGCATTGCGTGCTCGGGGTACACGAGGTACACGAGGAGAACTATTCAGTTCTTGATGCAATAGCAGAGCAAGCTGCCAACAAAAGAAAAAATAAGGGAAAAGTTAATAGAGAAAAGGAAACAAGAAAGGATATTATGTAGAGAAACTTCTTTGAAACTTAACTAGAAAAGTAGAAGTACAGATCATACCTCTTCATCACTCAGCATTGAAGAATTCGATATTAAAGAAGGATTCACTGATGGAACATGACTTTGGTTCAACTTGGAGGAAGTGTGGATGTTTGTTTGGTTAAGTTTTTCAACTTTCTGTGGCGCTGAAGATGAAATCTTATTCTGCACTTGTAAAACCTTCTGATGGTGCAATGATGCATTAGACTCACTAGAGCCTAAAATACTTGCAGTCTGATGTATCAAAGGTTTAGAAGACAAAACTTGAACAGAATCTCTCACATCTGAATTCACTTGCTTTGATACAGAATTTTGCACACTCCTGCTTGAATGCAATCCTTTTGAATTGGAATTCAAAGAGGATTTTGGTCGCTCTTTTACAGACTTCTTTGGATTTTCATCCTTGGCAGCAGCACTTAGACAATTTTCATTCTTTGTGTGAATGTTACTATCAGCCATCACTCCATGCTTCATAAAAGAATTAGGGATTTCAGTATCTTCAGATTTGCTGTCATGACCCAATGCTTTGGAGTTCATGGTTGACGAAGTTGGAGATGACTTTCCAACTTTAGACGAACATCCAAGTGCTTCAGATTTTGATGGATCTTTAGCAGCATCCAAACCACCTTTTGTTTCTGAAAATCCCTTTTGTGTTTCCAAGGAACCTTCAGACCCCACCGGTTCTTGTTTTCTTTGACAAAAATCACCAGATAATTCATTTGGTTTATTGGTATGATCAGCAGGGATTAGTTCTGATGAAATGTCAACACCACCCACCTTACTTTCACATGATGGTAACCTGGGAACTGGAGCATCATTCAATTTAACAATATCAGATGTGTGATCAGATGGTTTTTCATTGTTTTTAAGATCACTGATAGGAGAAAAATGAAAATTTGAGGGCTTCCTAAAATTATCAACATTATCATCTCTCCCCATCTTAACTTTGCATTTTGTAGAGCTAGGACGCATGTTACGGCCAAGATCTTGAGAAACTTGGTTATCCACAAGTTCTGGTGCAGAAACACAATGACCTTCTGTGCGAGGACTTGCAGCGCTTCTTACTAATAAAGTATCATCTGCATTATCAGATACCAAGCAATCTCCATCCTAGTTTATAGAAGCAGTATATGCCATCAAAATGCAGTGTAATATCAAGTCTAAAGGCATACAAGACGAGACAAAACATCCATAAAATTATGCATGTATAAAACTATTAAAAATATTTTGAAGGGTTAGAAATAAAATCTTCAGACACTAGCAAATAACCTGATGCCTCCCAAACTGAAATTTTAAGTAACCCATAATCTGGCAAGATTACAAGCTCTGAGTATCAAAAAAACTGAAGCATTGATGGAAGATCCTACTCTTGGGGTAGGGAGGAATAAAGGCCTAGCATTTTCAATTAGTACTCACGAGATATAAGAAGTTCTCTCAAATCTTGTTTTCTTTAACCCGGAAACAACTCAAACAAGTAGTATGCAATAATACAAGAACCTGGCAGAGCATAACCAATCTCAATGCAGCCATATTAAACATGAAATGGACAGAAACAGAGCATCTCTAATTGACACATGATAATCACAAAACATAGATTTCATATGCCAATCTTTGATTATGGCAGTGTCAGTAATCCATACCTTTTCTTTAACTGAAGCATTTGCAACATAATTCTGCTTTAAAGCTGATGTGACAGCATCATCAATCTTTGAAGACATTGCAACCAAGGTAGGAGTTTTATGGCTAGCCTTCTCTTCTGCTACTACATCTCCAACAGAAACACCATGTTTAGTCATGTCAGGATATAACGGTTCTGAGGAGTCCTCAGTAGTTGCTAAGTTGTTATTTGGCTCCTCCATGATAGTATCCACAGCTACATGATCATCAGAAACATGTTCTTGAACCACCATGTCTTTTAAGTTTTCATTCTTAATGCTCCAAGCATCAGCCTTGAACATCTTTGATCCTCTGTCCTCATAAAAGTCCAATTGCTTTCCATCACCGGTGGGCATAAACGCTAGTAACCAAAACAAAGGAGAAACAAAAAAATGGAGTCAACAAAAGCACACGCCAAGCATGCCAAGATGTGATACACTACCATAGCTGATAGTGTTTGCTCAGGGCCACATAATGAAACAAAAACAGAGATAACTTTCATTCCTAGTAACTAGCAATTCAATAACAGTTACAAAAAGAAATTACTGAGCACAGATCTTGATAAAGATATGGACGTTGAAAAATTAAGAAAATTCAATATAATGGTTTTAAGAAAACAGTCTGCCACCACAATTGCAGCCAGGTTTTAGGATCTTTGTGACCAAAATTGCAGCCACACCAGTCCAAAGTATCAAGAACCGCAACAAAACCGTCACCACCGCAATTTAATACATTCTATTTCCAAGATAACAATATCAAATAGCAGAGCAGATTATTTAAAAAAAAAAAAAAGGAAAAAACGAAAAAACCTGATTTGGAGGAATGCAGCGTTCTCTTTCTGGAATCTACCTCCCTGTCAGAAGTCCTAAGGCGCTTCTTCCCACTCCTCTCCTTGGAACTCGAATTCCCCAAATCCCCTTTACTGCGTTTACTGTTATGAACAACCGGAGGCCTCAGGAAAGTCCGCTCCTTCTTGACGTCACCGTGGACACGTGGCGGCACATCCTCGCTCCCAAACATGCCCGTGTCCGCGTCCTTGGCGTGACCAGATCTCGTTTCAACCGAAGGCGCAACAGGGGGAGCAGCAGCAGCAGTGTTATTAGCCTCTTTAGACACCCCAACCCCATTATCGTTATTATTACCATCTTTTGCTGGCACACCCTCCTTATCGTTGTTATTATTCCAGAAAGGGAACTCGTTGTACTTAAAATTGAACTTCTTGGGGACATACCCGCATGCCTTCCAGAGCTGGGGCGTGAAAATCGAGGAGGCGCTTTGGCCGGCGAAGATGGAGGGGTCGCCGCCCGGTGGGCCCTGGACGTGGACCCGCTCCTCGATGGGCTTGTCGGTCCAAAGCATGGGCCTGGAGGGGAGGGCTTTTTTATTGTCCATGGAGATGGTTTTTGTGGGGAGTTCGACGAGGAACTGCGCGACCTCGGTCTCCATGGGGTTGGTAGTGCTGTTGCTGTTGTTGTTGTTGTTGTTGTTGTTGTTGTTGTTGTTGTTGTTGTTTTTGCTGTGCCTGGCCTTGCACTTGTCGCAGGAGAAGGTGTCGTCGCCCTTCACGTAGCGCGAGCAGCGCGTGTGGACCCACACGCCGCACTCGTCGCATTTCACCATCTCCTCGCCGTCGTCGAAGGTGACACCGCAGATGCAGTCCACCGTCCAGGACCCGTCCACCCACTCGTCCGGCGGGTCCGAGCTCCGAGGGCGGTGCGATCGCCCCCCTTTCATTCTCGCTGTAACTGAGGGCACCGAAATGGGCAAGGACTTCAGACGGTGAGGGTTTTGTAATTGGTTCGGAGTGGGGAAGGTGACAGAAGGGGGAGAAGAATCTCCGCTCTCAGTAGCAGCAGGGAACACAGAGGGAGATGGTGAAGCTGGAAATGAAGGGAATATTCGGGGTTGGGTATTGTTGTATATCACATTTGGACTTGGATCGGACTCGTGTGAATCGGATCCAGTTGAGTCCGACCCGAAAGTTACGGGTCCATCATTCGAATCGATGCTGCTCTGATCCATCATGGAAAAGGAAAACCACCCCACCCACAATAAAAAATATATTAAAAAATGGGGATATAAAAAAAAAAAAATTATGGAAGAACTAGCAGGATATTCATGCGTTTACACCATAGGCTAAAAAAAAATTGATTGAGGTTTTGTCTACCCTTTACCCAAGAGGACAAAGGATGAATCGTCGAAGGATCAGAGAAGTTTTGTTTCGAATTAGAGACGAGAATTCTCTATTTTTTTTTTGTGGAATCTTTTGTGAAGTTTGACGGAGCCAGTCAAGAAGAGAAAATGAAGGTGTTTTTGTCGCTTGTGTGTAGCAAGCGTAAGACGAAAGGGACCGATGATGTTTTGACCTAAAGTAGAAATCAGGGTTCTCTACTTTTCTTTCTGGGTGATGTGTATGTGAAGTCTGATAGAGGCGACGAGAAAGTGAAACAAAGGCGTTTTCTCACTTGTGTATAACAAGCCTTGGATGGAAGGTTTTCAAGTTCAATGACGAGAATTGTGAGAAAAGGATATGAGTTTGATGTTTAAAAAGATTGATAAACTAAAATTGAACAATACACGAGAAATTGTTAAATAGAACAAAAATAGATTCATATGATATATTCTTAACCAACAAATGAATCTATGCAAAAATAACACGTTACACATAAATAATTATTTTGTTATATAGTAAATAAATAAATAAAATATATAAGGTTAATTGATATGTTTAAAGTTACTAAATAGTGTGTTGTTTTGTAAAAAAGAAACTTAATGTTTAGAAATAATTTGTAGAAAGATTCAAATTGATTTGAAAATTAGTTAATTATCATGTTCAAAACACTTAGCATATGTAGAATAATAAAAGAAAAAAAATTCATTCTTCTAAAATAAACAATTCACTTCAATCTCATTGACAATTTACCCTAATAAAGTTACAT
>PYAF01005373.1:194685-233864 GCA_007407185.1 Glycine tomentella | reverse complement strand
AAATATAGCTTAATTAAATAAAAAATTGAAAGAAAAAAATATATCAAATTATAATTCAATGTAAATTGTTTTCTTGGAAATACCTTATATGTTGATAATTTTTGTAAACTACACTTTTAAAGGATATATAATTTTTATATAAAGTTTTGCTCACTAATTTTTTTTAAAATGTTAATATTTTGTTTTGGCAAAATATTTAAACTAATTTTTATTTTTTACTATTTGAAAATTTTATTTCACTATTCAATAAACAAGTTTTTTTAAAAATTTCTAATATTTTTTGAAACTTAACTTAAAGTGACATTTTTAAAAAATTTTAAAATATCGTTTTATATTTTCTTTCATTTTTATCCTCAATATATTTATTCAATTTTTTATTATTTTTTTAAAAATCATGATTTTATTATTTTTCTGTAATTTTACATTTTTCAAATACTTTAATAGTTAATTTTATTAAATATTTATAATTTAAGAAAATAAATTTTTAATTTTAACTACCAACTATTTTTTTTAGTTTTCAATTAATTTTTGTAAACATAACACATTACTAGATGAATACACTTGCTCTGCACAACGGGAAAAAAGTAAAGCATGAAAGAGAGAGAGAGAGTAAACAAAAAAAAAGGTGAAAAATGGGGGTAAGGGGGAAATGGAAGTGATCGGACAACACCTATTAACCAAAAGTAACATATGAGCCACGAAAAATTAAACTGAAGTTTTTTTGGTGTATGCACAATATAAAAAAGAATAAAGATCTTTATATATAAAAGTAGTAACTAATGTTATCAAATTCGGATTAGTCATTCATTCGATGATGAGACTAAATTATTGAATTAGGAGTTGATCTATCGAGTGAATCATTAGTTAACTTATATAATTCAGTCATAATTTATAAACTTGCATATTTAATATTTCAACTTTAACAAAATTCAACATATTTAAAAGTGTAATTATGAACTTGTTTAAAATTTTGAGAAAGCAACATATTTTTTTATAATTAAATATACACAATCTTAAATTAGAATTTAAAATATATGATTATCATCTATTTATTAAAACTATCATTATTATACGCCGTTAAACATAATCTAATATATATATATATATATACACACAAAAATTAGTCGAGAAAAAATTAAAAGTGATAACAATTTTATCATCTTAAATTCTAAATGTGGTTACGGTTGGTAAAAAAAAGTAAGGAAAATTTACAAGTGTATGGTATAAATTAATTTTCTAGTATGAACTATGTTATTTAATTGTTTAAAAAAAACTCTAAATTGCCTGATCCGTCAAGTCAATCGGATCACCAGTTTAAAATTGAGTCACACTGAGTATGATTGGATCACACCAGGTCATGTGCACATGTGTCTCAACATGTGTCTCAAACCAATGAGACTCTCAAGTCTCGATAATTATAGATGGGGGTATTTGTGAAAATATATTTTGCAGCAATTAATGCTTCATTGAATGAAAAGAAAATCAATGCTCGTTCATTAATAAGTATTAATTGATGGGGAAAAATTGAATACACAAAAAATATCAAAACATGTATATTAATAGGCATTGATTGAGTTAAATAAAAATTGAGATTAATATTATATATTTGAAATATGGACAAATAACATTTTAATTTAAAATTGATGTCCAAATATATATTTTATTTTCAAATTTTACGTTTTATTGTTAATAAAAAAAATAGACAATTAATGCTAATGGGTCGATGTAGATGTCACACTCATTGAACAGTTGACCGAATTGTGTATTACGAATGACTTAAAGAAAAATAACATAATCAAAATTCATATTGATCTAGACGATTATATCAAGATATGTTGTTTTTGTTTAACAATTTCTTTTAAAAAATAATTAGATGTTTGTTTAGGCTAGGTATTTATTAATTTTATTATTTTTCATTTTAAGATATTACTTTATAAAATTATTCTTCTCTTATAAAGATTTGTCTATGAATATTCTTCTTTTTTTACTTCTAATAATGATTATTAATATTCTTATCTTTTCCCGGATTTGTCCATGTTTTAATAGTAGTGTTTTTGAAATATTTGCAAATTTAATTTTAGATTTAGTATTTAATATATAGTATTGTTATACACTAAATATACTCATAAAAAAATACACTAAATATTTTAGACATAAAAATAATGTCAGTTGCTTACATAATATTCTTTATATTAATAATAGAAACATATTATTAAATGCACTATTATGTACTACATTCTAATATTTCTTCTTGATCAACACATTCCAATTAAGTTTTTCTACGTTATGAAACTTTAAATCAAGCTTTGAGTTATCAAACTTAATATTATTAAACTTAATAAAACAACTCTTTAATTTGTTTTTTTTTTGGAAATTTAGTTTTGTATTGCATGTTGATACATTTTATTTTTCATTTTTTGATCTAAAGTTATTATTTTCATTCATTTTTAAATAAAGTCAAGTTGGTCTGATTTGGCACATAAGCATAACATAGGGTTGGGCTGATCTTAATAAAATACTATTTATATCAATATGGATTAGATTTAGCTTAAATTGTTTCAACTTTTTGACTTACAAGGTTGCCTATTTTATAAACTCTTTTGTAATCTCAAGGAAATTGTATATTTATCATTGTTGTTGTTATTATAATAAAGAGTAAATTATACTCGCACCTCTTGTGTTTATTCAAATTGTATCTGATATCCCTTTTTTTATACATTACTTTTACTCTCTTCTGTTAACATCGTTAACTAATGTTAATTAAAATATTTGAGCAGTTAAATTGTCTGTTAGAATAAATTACACTTGAAACTCCTATGTTTTTCTCAAATTGCACTCAATATTCATCTCTTGAATCTGACTCAAACCGACGCGTCAAGACTGTTGATATTACTGGTCCCGACGACGCCAATGTTCAGGAAACCAGACGCAGTGATGATGGTGGCCAAAGCTATGACGGGGGACGAGGAGGTGGTGGAGGTGAATATGGCGGTGGCGACAACAGCTACGGTGGAGGCGGTTGCTCTGGTCCGGTGGATGCGTTCGAATGTCGTGTTGGTGGACAAGAACGACTATGAGGAGAAAGATATGATGCTGCCGTGGGAGAGGGAGAAGGAGGTGGTAGTGGTAAGTGAATAGGTGTTGTTGAAAAGGAATAGGGCTTGTAAAACCTAATATGTGATTTTGAGGAAGAAGATAATGATATTTTAAATATAAATTTTCATTAAAAGTCATGTGATCAACATGTGTATACTTTCTGTTAAATTATTAAATTGTGTTTAGGATGAAGAGAGTATGAGTGTAATGTGAGCTAAACAATTAAAGGATTTGTTGTAGGGTATAAAAAAAGAGGGATATCAGGTGCAATTTAAATAAAATACAGGAGGTGTGTGTATAACTTACTCTATAATAAATGATGGTTTTGAATATGAAGAGACTTTATTTAATTATTGGGGGTGCAAGTAACCTGAATTGAGTTTCATTAATATAGTTTAAGACTACCTATTGAACACATAATTGGGTTGGGTATTTTTTTTATTGTTAAGCAACCTGATCGCCCAATGTAACTTCAATCAAGTTGGTTTGGGTTGGATAATCAAGTTGATTAATTAAAAATAATATATTGTCAAAATTAAAAAAAATCATAAAAAATTAGAAAAATAAAATATTTAATTAATTCACTTCATTCAAAATTAAATCATTTAAATATGCAAAAGCTAACTAAACCTAAGTCATGCACAATGAAAATTAAGTGTACATTATGCAATAAGTTTAGAATGCTCATAAATAGACCACTTCAACTCAAAGACAACCATAAATTAGTCATGTTATCAAAACTCGCATGCCTGTCTAAAATAAGTTTAAATATATTTTTAGTCTCTCAAATTACTTGCATTTTTTACTCTTTTGAATTTGGGAAATGTTTTTTTAGTCCCTTTTGTTGTAAAAAAAATTATCACAAATTATGCATTCAAAATGTTACAAACCGTCCAAGAATGAATAGAAAACATTTTACAAATTTTAATGGCTAAAAAGGTAAATTTTAATTTGAAGGACCAAAAAAGACAACTTTCAGATTTTAGGAACCAAAAACATATTTAAGTCTAAGTTATAACAAGCCCATTAGTAATGGTGATTAACTATGATTGTTGGGATTGAGGATAAATAAGCCAGGTATTAGTGCACACGGGTAGGGGGGAAGTGTTAGCTCGCTTATGGTATTAGAAATGTTAAGTAAAGTGTGAGAATGCTTAAGTGGTTTGATGTATCTAGCCACATTCTAGGCAGTATTACCTATCAGAACATTACTATCTTGACAGATTACCCTTGCCTTCTGTTGTCACTGTGGAGGACACACCTTGGAGGTTCGTTGTAGAAGTCCCCCAAAAATGATCATTTGGAGCCAACACAATTGCCTTGTACAACAAGTATAGACTATCTATCATTCATTTGGTGATGATCATCATTGTCAATTTCCATAAAGTATTTGTGATAGACCTTGTGTGTTGTGTTTGGCATGATATTGAACTTGATGCTAATTGATTATCATAATTGTGTTGGATGTGAAGATGATAATACATTGGCATCAACAAAATGCTTTGATTTTATTTTATTGATTTTTATTCTTGACATTTTGTTATCACCACTATCTAATGTCATTCTTTCGTCGTCTTCATATGCCAAAATAAACATAGATACAAAGCAATATTAACAAGCTTAAGAGTAATCTTCCTGACTGGGAATGTGTGGTATCAACATATGGTACATGTCACAAGGTAGGTCATAAAGATATCAAAGATCCTTCTAGACTTTTGATGACCACATCAAAATGAATAACAAGAACTTCGCTCTATGCAAGTGAAACATTAATGTCTAGGACAATATCTCAATGTCAAGGTTATAGTGGTGGTACTTTGACCTTTAAAGGTACACTATTAGACCTTTGATTGAGCTCGTAAGCACCATTGTATGTGTAATGTATCTTTCATATTCATATTTTGTAATTTCAGTTGTTTTGAATAAGAAAATTTGAGTTTTAACTTTCATATTTAATCACAAATGGTGTTTAGGGTGGACAAGAGGATTAAGTGATTTCTGGTTGACCACTTTTTTTTGCCCTTATATTCATCTAATGTACACAATAATAATAAGGTGGAGTCTTTATCAAATATTTTCCTTTCTTTTCTTTCTATTTTTCCCTCTTTTGTCTCCCTCAACCACTACGCCTGAGAACTCCACTGACGACGTGTTTGGCTACTCTACCAGTGACAGTGAATACCTCAGCGGTCTCCCTCCCATCAACGAGTCCAGATGGGAGCAAATCATCGTCTTTCACACTGGCTCGCTGGACAATTGCTCCAACACCACATTCCCTCGTCTACATCGCTAGCGACAACAACCACAATAATTACATTTAACCCTCCTAGATTTGAGACTCCTCTCTTCAGATCTTTGCCCCCCTATTGCTCCTCAGCTACCACAGTTTCACAAATGTCTCTACTATAAATCACTTAACCCTCTTGTTGACCCTAGAAGTCATCTTAATCATATTCACAATTGTCATAAAAGTGTTTATGAAGTGAAGTATTCCACTTGCATGATTCTATTCATGGCATACAAGTTTTATTTTGTTTTGAACATGAACTACAAGAATTCTTAAGTTTTAAAAATCTCAGGTTTTTTCAATGACTTATTACAAGTCAATTTAAACAATCAAAGCTTAATATAAAATCATGTTTATATTAAGGTATAAGGGTGTTACACTTAACAAATCTTTTTTCGACTCCAACTAAATCTTTCTTTTATCTTCTTTTGTAGGTGTGACTCCAATTTTTTTTACTTCTTTAGTGTGTCAATGGGAGGCATTATTAATTTTGCTTCAATTAGTAAAGTTAAAGCTTGAAATGACAATCCATTATCTTATACAATATTTAAGTCATTCTAAGCAACCATCTTTAACATCACAACTATATTTTACGAGTTTCTTGCCTTTTTGAATAACTTTCTCTCGTGTTTGTTAAATTATTTTGAGTATTTAAATATGTCTTGCCTCAAAGTTGCATGAGAGAAAGCAAGTGATTACATATTTTGATGGTGGTCTCGTTATACGATACCCAAGTTGTCTCAATGCCAAATAGGGGTTGTAATTAACGTATTCCTTGGTGTAACACCTCAACAAGCGTTACTATAACTAAACATTTAAATTTGAACAAAAATAAAATCATTCCATAAAAAACATCAAAATAGAGTAACAATTCTAGTATTCCAGTGTAATTCTTACCGTGTTTAGAGTACTTAAGGTACCATACAAAACATTCCAAATAATTGTAACATAAATCTATCAAGAAACTAAGCCTCATTAAACTGGTTATTAACAACAAAACATAATTCTAATTTTAAATGCAAGGGTCGAACAAAATGTAATATCATAACATGACTTCTGCTATTTGTGTTGCTCCATGGTTTGCTTAGTTTGAAAATTTAAACTTAAACTAGTGAACCGAAGTCTCAACGAGTGCACTATAGACCCAACTTAAACATACAAGTTGCACCAATCATAGACTCCTTTTGTTTTTAAGGCATGATATCATAAATTACATAAACATGGTCTAGAATCTGATATGCATTAAAATGTTACCTTTTTTCGTCTTACATGTCATATTTAAGTTCATCATATTCAAAAGGGAACATCTTGTTCTTTGTTGTACATTCTTCCATGATCAAAGGATATTCCCTTACCACTCTTCGAGTATTGAAGGAAATGAAAATCCCGCACTTGCAAAAAATAAGTCTTATACATGCTTTATTTTCTTTTGAACATTACCTCGTATCACCCTTTAGCGGTGGAAAAAGGGTTATTATTATTACATTACCAAAACAACCTTACATATCTAACACACATATAATAATTATTTTTCATTTATAAATATGAATATTACGGTACATAACAAGAATAAACAAATTAAGAACATGTCTAGTCTTGGGGTTCTTGTGCTTATCATCGGCAAGGTTGCGCTTAGCATAACCGTGAAGGGGTTAAAATCCCATCTTTAGAGATCCTATGTTGAGCATTGTAACAAAGTCGCTTAACATCACATCAGAAAGCCTTAACCAATGTATGTGCTTTGAATGGCTTGGCAAACTGAGTTGCAACTGAAAATAGTCTATTGATTCACTTCAAAATTTATACAGCATGCAATAAAAAGATAATTAATGACATGTGATATGAGAGAAAAAAAAGTTTAATAATAACATTTTAATGGTCTGTGTAAGATTATTTGATGGGTGTGTTTCATTCTATTAAAAAATCACTTAAAATCTATTTTAAAAAAATCCATTAAATTTAGTTATTCTCCTTCAACTTTTTTAATAATTTTGATTCAATATACCCCTTTAAATTACTACATACTTTTTTACTATGGATAAATTCTAATATTTTTGTTGACTCTAACCAAACAATTTTATTTATACAAAAATTATAAATACACACTTATTCATTTCAAATTTTTTTCCATCAGATCACTTATTACTTTTTGACCCATTCTAGTTGATTCTCATTTCTCATGCTTAATTTAGGAAGACTCTATCCAAGTCGGGCGCTTGGAGATTACAATTTACAAGTTTGATAGAATCGATAACATTAAATCAAGAATTAATTAAAAACATTATTAAATTACCTAAACTTCAAATTCTCAAATCATCTTAGTAAAAGCTTTTTTAAAACGATAGGATGGCGGAGCAAAATTTCTACATGGGTGAGAATTAGAAGCAGCCGTTGAAAAGACGGAAAAGGTCTCTGCAGTGAGTGGGATCATAAAAATTCATTAGCTTCCCTGTCCTTGTCGCACTCCCTGCAATCTATGCTTGTTCGAATATACTGTATCGTGCCTTATTAGCCTTTACACATCTCTTTCGTTTGGTTTCTCCGTCACTTTTCAATCTTCATCCACTTCGATCTGTTCAATTCAGGTACTTGCCGTGCTTCAGTCACCTTCTTCCTTTTCTTCTTCACATGGCTTTCTGTTTGATTCCCACTGTTCCATTTAACGCTTGTTTGAGCATTATCGCTGACTTAATATCCACGATTTAGGGCTTTATTCGAGATCTTTATTGCTCGTCGCGTCGATACAAATACAATCCACCATGACAATCGCCGATTCAGTTTTTCCGATGGATAATGTGGCCAGTTGCATACTGCTTCCGCCGGAGGAGGAAAACCGGATCGTGTCGGAGTTGATCAAGGAGTCGGAGCTTAATTTGAAAGAAGGCAACTTATATTACGTTATTTCTAACAGGTCTGAATCTTATATCTTTTATTTTTGTTGTTTTAATTTTAACGAATCTATGCTATGCTATGTTGTGCGTCATGGTTTCGGATATAATTATCGTGTTAATATCTATGATGGTTGGCGCCTGTGCCCATTGGTCTTTTGGACTTTTTATGCAGTCAATTAATATATGTCTCTATCATGGAGTGAATGGATCATCGTCTGTTGTGCTTGTGCCTGGACACGTATATGATTGTATGTTTGCTCCGATGTATCTATTCTTTTGGATTCACCCTCCTTAAAAAAATCTGCTAGGCTTGCTCTTTTGAAAATCTTTTTAGGGAGTTGCTATGAGGTTTGTAAGGGTAGCGTTATGACACCTGAGAGCTGAGATGAGTTGTCAAATATTTGTTGATTATTGCTGGTATCATTAGTAGTCAATCTCAAATAGTGGCACACAGTGGTAGTCCCAGAAAAACGTTATTGCGGGATGGCTGCTATTTTGAGCCCTAAACCCTCATTAATAATCAAGGTGGGATATTGAGCAGAGATTGGAACAGCTGCTGGACATTGTTGTTTCAAGTGTGGAGGTTGGCCAAAGATTGTAACAGAGAAGTGTAACAGATGCGGGATGTGGAAGATTAGCCAGAAAAGAGGTGTGCAGAAGTCAGAACAGAGCTAGGGCTCGGCGGTGTTCAGATGCGTCTAACCCAGTAGCTCCCATGACGCCTGCAAAATGGCATGATCTTGGCCGTCAATTGCGCTGCTCTAGCTTTGACGCCCAGGGACGATGCAACAGAGAAGAGAGTGTGTGTGACCCTACTACGCGATGTGACGGTGCAATAGTGTCTCTATCACATGGTATTAACTACTCTGGCGGGTATTATCATAAATGTTTGAAGTTTGATTAAATATGATCAACAAGCAATAAATGTTTGACAAATCACAATGGTGCCAAAGCCTTTGAGAAAAAAGGATGAGTACAAGAGTAATCACCATCTTATTATTATTGTTGTATATTGGATCCTTTGTAGAATAGTTAATAGCACGTTATAGCGACGTCTCAATTGTCATATGGCCTGGCTGTGGCAAAAGGGGCATTGTGTTACAATTGTGGAGCAGAGGCAGGGGCCTGAATTAAAGGCAAATACTGGACAAATTGCAGCCACTATGGTCAACAAATCATTCAATCCTTGTTTTCTCCCCTTTTTGTTTGCAAGTCCTCAGATTTTTAAGATGGTATTTGACATTTATGCCCCTCCCTCCGCCCTCAAAATGAATCAGGGTTCATTCCAAATCCTTCATTCTTCAAAGAATGACATGTTAGGTTGCTGCTCTGTATGGCAGGTGATGTATTTTCTGGCTAAGTTCTTACTTTTCCAGCAGCCCCAACATGTTTTCTGGCTGCCCCTTAACCTCGGATGAGTCTGCTTTTTTTTCCAGACTCTGTTCATAGTTCATCCTTGCAAGTCTCCTCCTTGTTTTGCTGCAACTTCTTCCATGATTCCGTCCTAAGTACTGTCTCTTTTTGCCATTAATTATTAATTCCGACCCCTTTGGTGGAGTGATGGCATCGTCTCAGTCACAACCAGCCCAACACAGCTCCTCAGCTTCAGCCTTATCTTGTTATTGACTTGTTAATTATGCCTTAGTTTGATGTTGATTGTGTATCTGCATTTTAATTATTAATGATGGTATATATTTAATTTTTGGATTTTTTTTTAATATTTGAGCATTTATAGTTATCCTGCTGTCTGGGATTGACTACTACCATCCTTCATAAATCACATGATGTTTTTCCATATACATAATATGTTTATGGATTGTTCTGTTAAAGTATTAATGCATATCTGTGCATTTTTGTATTGCATCCTGATCCTGCCATAAATTTCAACAACAAACTTTCAACTGTGGTTTTATGAGCTCATTCATTTGTTTTTTCTTGTGATTTTTTTAATTAAGAATGTGTAAAAAAATAAGGGATAATTAGTTTTTTTATATTGAAAAAAGAAGATAAAAACTATAAAAAAACAGTTTTATTGCATGTTTGATTCAACTTATTTTTGCCAGTTTAGGGAACTTTTGAAAAATAATTGATTATATCTCCCCAAAAAATCTCAACCAGACATGTCCTTAGTTCTTTTCTCATAAGCTAGAATGAGTAGATTCTGAAAAAAAGGAATTAAAAAGAACTATATGATAGTAGTGCTTTTGCCAAAAGCTTATCTAAATGCACCTTATATAGTGTATTACTTTTCTCATGTATCGATTTTAATCATGTTTTTTTGCCACTCCATGCAGGTGGTTTTCAAGGTGGCAGAGTTATGTTGGGCCTTGTGTTGGTATGCTTTCAATAGACAAGCAATCTTCTGATGGTCATCATGCCAACATGACTCACCCAAAGATTGCAGCTAGACCTGGGCCTATTGATAATTCTGACATTATTTCTAAGGGAAATATCTGTGACAACAATAATTTAGATATTCATCGCATGTTGGAAGAGGGTACAGACTATGTTTTAGTTCCTGAAAATGTGTGGGAAAGGCTGTTGGAATGGTAAATTTATTACATAAATATGTTGCTTTATAATTTGGAAAAAATTAATGCTCTTGTGATTTGTAGCTAAAAGAAGAGCTAGATATGCATAAATTATTTTGATCTTGTATTCTTTGAAGAAAGGGCATAATAAAGCCATCTTTTATGCAATGGATAATTTGAGAACCCGGATTTAGTACAAATTATGTTTCAGGAAGAAATTTCCTAATAGTTTATATGAACAGGGTTTGAAATATAGTGAAAGAAGAGCCAAAACATGTTTAACTTTAAAAATTCTCCCCTGAATGCTCATAGGCAGTATATTCGTGTTTTTGTTGATTTTTTTACATGTCTAGGTTTAATATTAAAAATTTGAAGCTAACCTAAGTATGATATATGGAAACCTCTTGGCATTTTAGGCATGGAAAAAATGTTTGATTTGTGTTGTGTGTAAATAGATTTGTGTCTCAATTGTCTAGGTACAAAGGTGGACCAGCTTTACCAAGGAAGTTAATTTCTCAGGGTCTTGAACATAAGCAATACAATGTTGAGGTTTACCCGCTTAGTCTAAAAGTGACTGATGCGAGAGATAACAGGCAGTCAATTGTAAAATTAAGCAGAAAGGTACCTATTGATTTTGTTGCAGACTCTTTTCTAGTTAGCTTTGCAGTAAGGCCAATGTTTAGAAAGGGTGCTAGTTCATTTATTTTATGCATTTTTTAAATAATCAATTTTTATTTCTTGTAATTTTATGTTTAAATAAGGTCATCAAAAATGGGATTTCACTTGGAATAGGAGAAATGTAATACTGATATGTTTTTCTCTTTAGTTGAGGAATGCCCATAAAAATTTTAAAATTGAAAGTGCATATCATACAATTAAATCATAACATGTACATGCTTATGCTGGTGTCTTGACACATTATTCTTCTAATCTGGATTAGGACTATGTTTGGTTGTAACATTCTTGTCTTTCTGTTCCTGTAATATATTTTAGGCGACCATTGGTGAACTTCATGAGCTGGTGTGCGAAATTAAAGGAGTAGAACAAAACAAGGTGCTGGTCTTTTTTAGCCTCCTTATTTTATTTATTTTTTTTAAAAAAATTATTTTATTTTTTCATTTTTTTATTATAAAATCTTACACTTCTCCTTCTGTCCTTTTCCTTTTTTGTTGGTTGTCAATTAGGCCTGTATTTGGGATTACTTTAATTTGAAGAAACAATCATTGCTGACGGTCTCAGACCAGAAGACATTAGAGGATGCAAACTTGATAATGGACCATGATGTGAGTAATCTTTAGTTGTATAGGTCTTTAACTGTAATTGACTTCAAGCTGGAAATAGAACTCCAAAGCTTTAATAATTTCTTCTTTTACCTACAAAGTGGGTATTATGAAGTGCGTAAATGTGGTTTTCCATTAGAAGGAACTTACATCCAATATATGGTAATTTGGCTATATTTAAGTAGAGATATGAACTGAATATTCTTTTGGCATTCTTCTAAATTTATGTTTAGATACGAAGACATCCTAGCTTTTTGTTGGTATTGATTATTCTATATTGCTGCTCCTGATTCATCTCTTGCTCACAGATTCTTCTAGAAGTATCACTTGATAGAGATGGCTCTTCTCATTCTGGCATGGATTCAATGGGAAATGAATTAGCTTTGGTGCCATTAGAACCTCCAAGGTCATCTGTGTCCATTGCTGGGGGACCTACCATGTCAAATGGTCACTCGACTGGGTCTAGTTTTAGTTTGTATCAGGGAAGTTCTGTAAGTTCATCGTTGACCAATATGGATGATAGATATGATGTCTATAGAGGTGAAAGGGGTGGTTTGGCAGGGCTGCAGAACTTGGGGAATACCTGCTTCATGAACAGTTCTATTCAATGTTTAGTCCACACTCCACCACTTTCTGAATATTTCTTACAAGATTACAGTGATGAAATCAACATGGACAATCCTTTAGGAATGTGTGTACGTGACCATTTCCATTGGATTATATGTATTTTTTCTAGTGTTCAACAGTTTATAAAATGGCGTACCATGATTGCTTTACTTTGAAGGCAATTTAAATTAATTTTGAATTGTAACAAGTGTCTGATATGCAGGGTGAGTTAGCACTTGCATTTGGTGACTTGTTGAGGAAATTGTGGTCTTCAGGGCGAACTGCTATTGCACCCCGTGCATTCAAGAGCAAATTGGCCCGATTTGCTCCACAATTCAGTGGTTATAACCAGCATGATTCTCAGGTTAGTTTATGAAAATTGTCAAAGTTCCTAATTTTGAAATTATTGTCAAGTTAATAAACTCAAGTGCTGTTATTATTACTATGTCTCCTTGTGAAACATCTAAACAACTTTAGGGGTTCTTCCACCGATTTTCCTGTAATATGAAATGCCTTTTATTCAGCATTCATTGTTTCTGTCAGTACACCATCTTTGGTCACATCTGTTTCAACCCTCAGTTGATCATTGAATCTGAGAGTAACTCAGTTAATTTTATGTTTTCTTATGTAATCTATCTTTTGCCTTTGCGTAACTTGCATTTGCAGATGTAGCAATCGTAGTCCTATCAATGAGAGTCTGGTCTGCGTTAAAATTGGTCTAGAGAAAATATGATTATTGCTTGAATTTCTCAGTGACAGATTTTTGTTATTTTAAAATTGACCGTCTTCACTAAATTTTAGAAGTCATTGAACATAAGCCCTTTTATGAGTGTTGTCTGTTCTTGGAGTAATGTAATTGTTTTTTTAGGAATTGCTTGCCTTTTTATTGGATGGATTGCATGAAGATTTGAATCGTGTGAAACAAAAGCCTTACATTGAAATGAAGGACTCGGATGGTAGGCCAGATGAGGAAGTTGCATCTGAGTGTTGGAAAAATCATATGGCTCGGAATGATTCATTGATTGTTGATGTATGCCAGGTGAGAATATGTCCATATTGTGTCATAGATACTTATTGCATGAAGCCATGAATTATAATTGATCTGCCATTGGTAAGCTGAATAACTAAAATTTCTGCCTTATTGTTTCTATGCTCCCCTCCCCCCTTTTGGCACAAAAAATGGGAAAAGAGAAGAAAAGAAAGAGAAGAACCTATAGTTATGAAAGCTGTATTGAGAAGATGGACTTTCAACTTTCTCCAATAAGCCTTTTCTGATTTCTATAAATTTAACTTGATTTTCTTTAAAAACTTGACAAGATTGACTTTCAAGTTCATTCTGGTTATCTTTACTAAGCACGGCATTTTGATTTTTCTGCAATAAAATCCTCAGGGTCAATACAAGTCGACATTGGTTTGTCCAGTATGTGGCAAAATTTCAATTACTTTCGATCCGTTCATGTACTTATCATTACCACTGCCTTCCACTGTCAATCGCACTATGACAGTAACTGTCTTTTATTGTGATGGGAGTGGTCTTCCTATGCCATACACCGTGACAGTTCTGAAGCATGGTAGCTGTAGAGATCTTTGCCAAGCATTAGGCATTGCATGCTGTTTGAAGAGTGATGAAATGCTTTTGCTTGCAGAGGTAAGTGCTTCTTATAAAAGTTGCTTCTTCTTGGATTTGATTTCGTTGGTTGATGGTTTATATGTCTCCCTTAGGTTTATGAGCATAAAATTTATCGATATCTAGAGAATCCGATGGAACCATTGAATTCAATAAAGGACGATGAACATATTGTGGCCTATCGAGTCAAAAGTGGAGCCAGGAAAACAAAAGTTGAAATAATGCATCGATGGCTGGATAAGTGAGTTGACCTCTTTTGGTGAATGCTGTGTGATATACTGTATACATTGAAAGGGCACAATGCTCTAAAAAGTCATGGTTGTGTATATACGAGTTTTTGCCGTCTACATAAGATGACATTATAGTGGTCTTTTTCCTTAACAGTGTCTTTGGATGTGGAGTTTTGAGAGAGGAATTTCTTTTAAGTGGATTTAAAATATCACATGTAAAAGAAAAGGTGAAAGAATTCGAAAATTCCTTATCTTTTTCAAAGTCTCGCTATAAACTCTCTTCTCTCAGTTTTGGTGCTCCCTCTATCTCTGTTGTTCCATTTCCCCCGCTCTGTTCTCCCCACTCTCTCTTCCGCAATTCTCTCTCCCTCTCCCCCGTCTCTCTTTTGCATCTCCCCCCCTTTCTCCCTCTCCCTCTTCCTTCCTGTCCCTCTCTTCCACACGCCTCTCCCCCTTTCTCTGATCCACCTCCCTTCCTCTCCTTTTGTCTCTTTTGCTCTTCTTTCTCCCTCCCCCCTCTCCTGCATATCTGCACCTATCTGTCTCCCTTTCTTTCTTTCACACCTCTCCTATCTTTTATCTCCTTCCTCTCTTTCACACATCTCTCTCCCCCCCTCTTCCCCACCCCCTCTCTTGTTCCACACCTTTTTCTAAAATAAACATTTAAGCTAAAATTTTACATATGATGGCAATTAAATTACTTTATCCATACAATATATTTTGAAAATGAAAAGAATTTAACTGAAGCAATTGAATATCCATTCATTTTAAATTCCTTAGTTTTTTGTGATTCTCTATCCAAACACTACCTAAGTTTTTGGTAAATTTATTCTTATGGTTCCCTTTTAACTAAGTATTCCTGTTGGTTAGTTGAGTTCTATTGTAACTTGTAGAAGTTTTTGGTTAAATAGTTTTTCCACTTGAAAGTAACTGATTCGGGACAGGGATTTCCCAAGATAGTCAGTGTTAATAGTCACAGTTTTCATCTACCTGCTAATTTCTTCCAGAGTACAAATGGGAATGAATAATCCAGAGATTGTTAATGGTGATTAATGCCGCATGTCTTGGTGCCAAATAAATATTGATCAAAAAAAAAATAAACCAAAACCATTTGGATGTTTATTTGAACATTTCTTGTAATTTATCTGGTGATTTGGTTATTTTCTCCACTATTGGGCGTTTCAAGTACTTCAGAGTCTTGCAGGTGCCATTCTAGTTGGTACCTGCTACTCAAGGTATGAACAACCATTTAGGGAAATCTTCTATTGCATTATTCCTGAACCAATTGTAGAGATTTCACCAAGTTGTTCCTGGTGCACTGACTTGGAAAATGATAATGCTTCAAAGTCTTTATTACTGATTGATTTGATTTTTGAATTACTTCAATGTTCACTGGACAGTATGAAGAGTGGAGACAGGAAGCTCTTTGGGACCCCGTTGGTTACTTATTTGGTAGAAGATCCTCAATTTGGAGCCAACATTGAGGCATCTGTACATAAAATGTTGGAACCTTTAAGAAAAGCATATTCCTCAAGTAAGTCTCATGATGGGAAGGAAAATGGTTTCATCTCAGCTGGCTGTGATGAGCAATCAAACATCTCCAATACTCAAAGTGAATCTCAGAGTCTAACAACTGGCAACAAAGAACAAGAGGGAGGAACATCCTGTGGGGAGTCATCTTTCCAACTTGTTTTAACTAACGAATGCTGTTTGAGTTGTGAACCCATCGAGAAAGATTCTTTTATAAAACCCAACCAAGTTGTAAGAGTCTTTCTTGACTGGACTGACAAAGAACATGAATTATATGATGGTAGCTACCTGAGGGATCTCCCAGAAGTTCACAAAACTGGATTCACTGTGAAAAAAACCCGGCAAGAAGCTATTTCTTTGTTTTCTTGCTTGGAGGCATTCTTGACTGAAGAACCTCTTGGGCCAGATGACATGTGGTAAGATTGTTTTCATGATTTTGAAATGGACTTCATACTAGACTACTGTGTTTTGAGGATATTGCTGCTTTAATTTTTTTTCCTCAATAACTAGGTACTGCCCTAGATGCAAGGAACACAGACAAGCTACAAAGAAGCTTGATTTGTGGAAATTGCCGGAGATTCTTGTTTTTCATTTGAAACGGTTCTCATACAATAGATACCTGAAAAACAAACTTGATACTTTTGTGAATTTTCCCATTCACAATCTGGATTTAACCAAATATGTGAAAAGCAAGGATGGACACTCCTATGTGTATGACCTTTATGCAATCAGCAACCATTATGGTGGTCTAGGTGGTGGGCATTACACTGCGTATTGTAAGGTAAGTTCATAACATGCACCTGCTGTGATGCTGAGTCTTGTTTTTATAATTTGTGAATTCTTTATGCTGTGTGAGATGTTTCTGTTTTAAACCGTGGGTTTAATTGTTCTGCGAATTTTTAACAGTTGATCGATGACAATAAATGGTTCCATTTCGATGACAGTCATGTCTCTTCTGTTACTGAAGCTGAAATTAAATCTTCAGCTGCATATGTGTTATTTTATCAGAGAAATAGAAGTAAAGGCCAGATGGTAGGGGAGACATCTCAGGTTCATACAGTATAGATCATGATGGGGCATTTTGTTGCTTGATGCCTAATTTATATGCTTAGCAGTTAGCACAAAGTGGAGTTTATGTCCTGGATAGTTATTTTACTTCGCAGTGCAAGACTGCAAGGTAAAATATGAGAGACAAAATGTTACCGTAGTGAAAAGAGAAATTAAACAAAAAAATTTAGGTGAGGCTCTGGTAGTTTTAAGTTCTTAATCACTACATGAATGATATCATTTTTGATAGAGAAATTTTGGCAGTCTATGAACTTGAGATATTTCTGTTATTTCATTTCATTGGAGGTTAAAACAGATCATCATGAATTCACCATAATTGCTGTTTGACAGTTGTATGTATTGGTATCGTGCTAATAGGGCGACGCTTGTGTTTGGGAAAGGAATCGTGCCCTCCTGTTACTATGTTATTAGGATTCCAGTACCCAGTATCATGGGGAAAAGATGAATAGCACCTGATTATTTGTTTATTTTTTAAAATAATAGACTGCCCACTTTCTCTTTTATTGTCTTTCTACTTCATATCGGGTGCATTTTCGATTGTGTATGACTTAGCTTCTTGGATCTTTTGGATCATTTTTCAGATTTTTGTCTGGAAATTGAGCAAATGCCGCATTTTTATTTTGAACACCTACGGTCTGTTTTCTGTCTCTAGTTTGAGGTCTGCAAACTATGAGACCCTGGAGTTCTTGTTAGTCTACCTTGATTGGGCGAGTTTGTGTTTGATTCGTGTTTTATGCGGTGGTTGTTTCCGTAGGGTTTGCTTGAGCTACTGAAAATTTATGCCATCTTCTGCTGTAGGCAAAATGAAGTCCCTGCCAGGCTGCAACCGTGTTGCCTTTTTTGGGTATGTTTGGGAGTTAGATTTTAGAGCTTAAAAAGGAGGTTGGGGACAAAATTTTCATCTCTAATATTTTTATACTTTGATAATTTTTAGTGGGAAATAAATGAAATGATAAATTAAGATTATTATTTTTTATTGCAAAATGATAAATAGAGCAAAAAATTACACAATTTTATTCTTTTTGATTTTCTACACTAACTCTCCTTTAAATTTGAAAACATTACACTTAACATTTTTTTAACTCTCCTTACAAAGAAAATGAATGTAATGGTTTTAAAAAATGATGAGTCAAATTATACGAAATCTAAGGAGGTATTATTGTAATTTACTTCTATAAGTATGATATGATTATCTTAACTTAAAACTTACAAATTATCTTTTCTTTAGTATCTCTCGTTTCCGATGCATCTGGGGCTCATGCAGTTGAAGTTCATCTGTAAACTTAGAGAAGTTGAGAAATTGTAATTTTGTAAAAGTTTGCCAGACGTCTTCACGAATCAATGGTTAAAACTTGGAAAAAACCAAATGTATTAAAGTAGTAAGGGTAAAAGGGTATTTTTACTAAAAACAAACTTTATTATTTTTTTCACTTTTCTTCTTCTTAAATCAAACAACCTGTACTTTCATCTTATTTCTCACATTTTTCTTTTCTTTTTCTCACGTACTTATTTTCGCTCCCATTATTTCTTATCTATAGCATACGAAGTTCATCTTGTATAGAGAAACTTCCGTGGTCCAGAATTTCGACAAAAAATTCAATTTCCCAACCTAGTAGTGTCAGGCTGGCAGCCAAGTACGTGTTTTGTAACTCCTAAGAACGTTAGGCGTTAACCTTCTACTTCCCTCAATAGCTGTGTCGTCCTTATTTATTTATCTAACGTAATTGTACCCAAAAAAAAAAATGTTAAAAGATTACGTTCAGCAGATGCAGGAGCCTTGCGTATGAGAGATGAATACTGCAAAGCAAAATGTGACCGTATTACATTATTATGAAATAATGTCTGATAAAAATACCAATCAATGTATCTATTCCTGTAATACATAAATAGTCCCGGGGTGGGGGGAGTGACAAAGCTCCTGAAGTCCACAAACAACTACCTTTACTTCCTAGACCAGCAAGTAAGCGACATTGCACTGCAAAAGACGACGTGTACTGCCTGCAACATTAAAAGAATCAGAGCAAAAGTTAGCTAAAAAGGGTTAACTTTTCTTTATTCTGCCAACTAGCAAAGCAAAAAATGCCAGCCAACAAAAAAGTGAGTGATGCTGTCTGTTTGCCAATGGCTACCTTTTTCAGACGTGTCATTTTGTCCCCACAACGGTGGTAATAAATAATGATACTACTTGTGACAAACCATGCCACAAATTACTTAAGATGGTCGTTCGTCAATGCTAACCTAACCCAATCTTGATGATTATTAGGGTTAGGGGTACCCAATTATTGCTACGTACCAGCTACTTCATGGAGTATAAATTACCAATTTTTTTACAAATTCAATTTTATTCTCACTCAAACAGACACTTATTAGACAAATCGAGTTGGCCAATCACAGGGATTAAATGATCAAAGCTGTAAATTTGTTGCTTGCATCCAACTGAAACTGTCCCTTAACACAGGCAAATTTCAAAATTTGAATGGATACGAACGATGGTGACGTTTGAAATATGGCACTTTATGACAAAGGTGACAATAATTCCAATAGTAAAGGACAAGCAAAGTGAAAAATAAGTAATTAATAATGTAGCTTGTGTTGTGGGGTTTACCATTTTACTCCGTTCTAATTCTGCCTTTGCTCTTCTCCCCAGTGCCATGCCCCGGTGTCTTTCTTTGAATTCTGAACCCATAAATCCTCAAAACTTCAAAATCAACAACTCCATCACCAACGGCACCAAAAAGGATAAAGAAGGCCCAAGTAAACGACATCTCTCCTGTGTCCAACGAAACAAAACATCAACGTTATTGCAGTCACAAACGGTTATGTTATCAGACAAATACTAACTAAACTAGTTGGTTGAGAATTAAAAATGAGAAAATATTATAATGAATCCTCACCATTATTAGCGACAACTAGAACCCCAACTGAAGTGAACTTAAAAATAATTTATGGCTTAATCATCCACAAATTAATTATTTAATGTTTTTAGCTATTAACTTTTCCTTTACACCGTACACTCAAAAAACTCTGTTTTAGTTTTTTATGTCTTCATTTTAGCAACAATTTTAACTGTTAGGAAACTAATAACAGGATCTAAAACATAATATTTTTTTTGCTTGCACCAGACTAAAGCAAAAAATACACAATAATTAAAATTAAGCCACAATAATAATTTAGTAATACTAACAAGTAGAAGCGCAGGGTGAGTGTAACTAACAAGAGAGGAAGCAGAGGAAATAGACAAATAGCCGGTGGAAGAGGTAGGTGAGGGAGGCTGGGGCGGCGGGGTGGAAGCGGCGGTGTTGTTATTACCGGGAAGGAGTGGCGCAGAAGCGAGAGAGAAGGCAAGGGGGTAAGCAGGGGTCCCATCGGGCTTAAAAAGGCCATAGTTCCTTTCGGAAGTTGGGCCGGGCTTCATGTTCTCATTAAACAGAGCGAAAACGTACATGTTAAGATCCTGGTTGGGCCTGGAGGGTGTCCCCTTCTTGCTGCTGCTCATAGCCATCTTAATAAGATTACCGTTATACTTGTTGGCGTTCTCGAGGTTCGCACCGGCTTCGTCCTGATCCCCCTTGGAAGGCCAACCGGTTTCTGAGATGTGAACCGGCAACTTCCCGTAGCCCAACGAGTCCAACGCGGAATAGACGGCGTCGATCTGAGCGAAAAGCATGTTATCGTAGTGGAGGTTACTGGAGGGGTCCAGCATCCCCTGGTTGGGTTGGAAGAGCACGTAGTCCAACGGAACCTGCTTGGGGTTGGCCTTGTATGCGAAGTAAGGGTAGGCGTTGATCAGGAATGGAGATCCGCTCTTGGCTTGGAAGCTAAGGATTGGAGCCAGGCACGGCTCTAGGTCCGGACGGAAGGCTCCGGCCGAGGGAGGGTAGGAGGTTTGGAGAACTGCTAGGGAGTGAGTCGTTGTGACGGTTATTTGTTTGTCCAGTCCGAGGTTGAGGAGTGCGGCGTGGACGCTCTGCATGGCTGGGAGGAGGTTGGAGGTTAGGGAGGTGTCGTTGAAGGTCAGGACCTCGTTCCCTACGAAGATGGAGGTGATTTTCGTGGCTGGGAGGTAGGGTTGGAGGTTGGCTTTGATCCATGCCTGTGCTTGCTTTGGATCTTTGAATCTAGACAAGTACTCATTTCCCAGACCTACCATTAGTTCCACTTCCGTGTTCGCGAACGCCTTCAGAACTCTTGGATCAGCGTCGTAGAGCTTCACCTTCGTTGCTCCGATGGATTTCACCAACGCAACGGCGTCGTCTTGCGAGGGGAGATTGTTCGCTATTTGACCGTAGTTTATTCCAAACGACGCAACGCTCCTTGCGACAAGTGCTACAACTGCATTACAATTTTACAACATTGCCAATTTCAATTCCGCAAGAGCGAGTAAAATTAAAATAAAATTGGCGTTAGTTAATAATTAACTTAATTACCGCTAATGAAGAGCCTTATGAAGAAGTGCCAATGATGCTCCATGGATCTTTGGTTTCTTTTCTTAAATTAGGAATTTGGAGTGTCTGATGTTGAATGTGGACTTGACGATAACTACTTCTGTTGGTGGCAGAGTCAAGAGACAGAGATATGGGGGAGAGGACTGAGGAGATAATAGATATTTTTATTTTAGAGACTAAAGATTCGGTCGAAAACAATGGCAAGGGTGACACGCGGAAAGATGCCGCAAAAAAATTCCATAATTTAGAAACAAGACGAATGAGATGCTTCGTCATGGTTTGCTTACTTTTTTCAGAGTCAAGAAAATTGCCATAAAATTAAACAGAGGAAAGAAACGAGCAACTACCGTGAACGGACAATTCAATCCCTTTATTTATTGCCCATTTAATCTATGCATAATTAAACTCAACAAATGCATTTAATGATGAAAATAAAATTCAATGGATTAAATTTCATAAATAAACACACACATAAAAAAAGATACTAGTAAATTCATTTGTGATTCATTTCAAAATTTATTAAGTCCATTCCATTCACGCCCTTAATTCAGTCTGCATTCGTGCGTGATGATGAGTATAAAACCGAGGGGCTGACTCTTAAAAGTATCAAGTCTGTTTTCATTCTTACACTTTAATATTTTTATACATTTATTTATTACATACGTTTTTTTTTTTATGAGAAAAAATACTATGAATTTAATTTAAATATTGAGAGTATTTCTTTTTACTATGATTCAATCAAATACTAACATATATAATGAATTATTGACTTTTATAATAACTATTTTGTATAAAAAAATATATAATATGTTTTATAAATAATTTTTAAAATGATAGTGCATGATAATTAAGCTCAACTGTCATTCTTTTCCTTTTAAAAAAAATATATAAAGCATGCATGTGAAAATAAAGCGTAAAAGCATCATTATTTATAATTATTCCGTCTATGCGGGATCTTATATTGGCGGCCATACCATAATACGCCAACGTCTTGGAATAGTATTTGCTGCCCATCTTATTTTTTTTGGGTTAAAAAGGATATATACGCATGATCAGTTATCAATTATTAATTATATTATTAAAAAATTATATAATGTTTTTATTTTATTTTTTATTCACAAAATACATAATTAAAATTATTAAAAGGATTCTAATGAATATATTGTTTGATTAAATCAATCAATTAATTGATTAAATCTTATATAAATTTTAACTTCTTATGATAATTAATTTATTTAATTTCTAGAATTATTTTTTAAAAATTACGACAATCAATTAACAAGTGATCAAAATAATAAATAAAATAAATTATTTAATCATGATATATTTAATTACTTAATCAATCATAATTTGAATATTCTGGTGGATAACAGTAGAATATTATTCATATTCAAATTAATTGATTACTCTAGTATATATTTATATTCAAATTTATAATATATTTAAATTAAGAGATTTATAAGTTTTATTTTGATTTAGTAATACAAATATATACATATATTATAAGTTTATATAATATTTTATCACATAAATAAATGTCACGATTTTTTTTTATCCATAAAAATTCAAAATAATGTAACAAAATTTTATAATAACTCACACATCATACTCTCTTGATAGATATAAAATAATATTTCATTCATTATTTTCTGAACAGTTAAAATTCTCTATTATTACTTTAATCCTTTTAATTCAGAAAACATATAATTAGATTAAGTTGATTGATATATATTACGATACAAAGTTACAATTAATTGACAATATTTTTAATTTGAATATTTAATATTTTTTAAATATTTAATTTAAAGTTTTTTTTAGAAGCCAATTGAATTTTATTAAAAAAGGAATGTAAATTTAAAGTAATTATAATCCATATAATATATATTTTGATTCAAATCAAATTGTAACATTAACGATTTCCCTAAACTTCAATTTCAAGCACAAACCTTTTGTCAAGCAAGCTGATATAAAAAAACAGGTTAGTAAAAATGTCATGTGACTTGTAAGTTAGGTCTTAACTTTTTAATTGTTTGACATACACGAGTATACTAAAATCAAATTCATTAATATAAATGAATAATAAATTCAGGACAAGGTCACACTGATTTGATTTGTGATAACGGTGGATAATGTAGACGGGACCAAGCAATTGTTCCCTGATTACTTTACAATCACATGATCAACATTTCCCAGACCCAATCACTGGGAAACCGAAAACGGACGCCTTTCATTTTGGATGCATGCCTTTACAACTACAAAACTTGATTAAGACTCCTTTTTATTATTAAAAAACAAAAAAGCCTTCGCTTATTTGTCTGCTATTGCACAAAAGAAATCAACGAATCAGAATATTTTAAAGTATAGAAAGTGATGAAGAAAGAAAAATCAGTGTATGATAAAAAAAATATATAAAGGGAGAATAAATTAGATAAAGTACATAGGAAATATCATATTTTTTTATTATGGTTCGTTATTTTCCCTTTATTAATCTAGTCTTACTAGTATTATATAATGATCAAATCTGGCAATCGGAACTACACAGGCAGGGACGAACCAGGAAATTAAAAATGGGTAGGGGGCAAAATTTTAACGCATAATTATTTTAGGAGGAAATTTAACACTGTTGTTAGATTTAAAGTTATTAGGCCACTTCATCAAAGATTCTATGTTGTTATTTGATTGAAATTTTAGTCCAAAGATAGTAGAAATAAATAGTTCAGTGCAACAGTGTATTATCAAATTTAAGGGGGAAGGTTTTATCTGCCATTTTTAATGGCTCTGAATCTAGTCAATCCGACTCTAAATTTTTTATTAAGAGATAAATATAAAGCAAAACCCATTAAATATAAATATATTAAGAGATAAATATAAATATATCCCACATGCTATAGGAATATGGACTTACGAGAAAAAAATCAGAGGGGGGAGGAGAATTCCTTTAGTATTAATAAGCTTTTATAATTTTTTTTTTTGCGGCGGCTGCCTTGTTTGCCGAGATTGATGTTGAAAATTAGGAAAAGTGTAGTTTTAGCTGTCAAACATTAGAAGTTTATAAACTGATTTCGGAATTTTCAAAAGGATGATGCATTGTGAACTTTCTTTCCGTTTGACTGCCGCTCATTAATCTAACGGAAGAGTCATCTTTCATGTCCTTTCTGATTCATCCCAAAACCAAGACCCTTGCTCCAACCATAAGTATATATCAACCGAGAGGATGTTCATCCTTCGAAATTTTTGTAATAAATCATTTAACATTAAGGCACTACTATCAGTTGACATTTATTCATTTATGCTGTATTTTGCAACTAAGATGCTTCAAGTTTCACTGATTGTAAGACCCTGCTTATGAAATGTTAGTTAGCTTTATACTTTGCTTGAAATGGAAGTTCCATTCCCTCGTTAGAACTTGTTAATCTAATTAGGTGGCTATGTCTATAATCAGATGCTGGCAAGGGTTCTTGACCATGATGACCAATTGACGATATTCAAAACCAGGTTATCCATGGTGATGCTCAAGGAGTGGCAACGTTTTCCTTTGCAAGAGGAGCAATCTCATCACCATCAATTCCAGGTTCACTGCCAGCAACCTCTAGGCTCAACAGCACCTTTTCCCAATGTTTGGCTGGTCCCTGCATCAGAATCACCCCAATGATGAGATAAACTGCATTTCCCTCCATGGCTCATGCCTTAGAGGTATAACGTATAACATTTTCTGTTGCAGTGAGTTATAAGCAATCAGGACCGACCAACAGTAAATGAGGTCTAAAGAAAAATCCTTTTTTACTCTAAAAAACTAATGGCAAAATAACTCTTTGTTGGTAGCCTAAAGCTCAAACTTTAGTTGTTTTACTCTTGGGTTGGGTCAGTCGTGAGCAAAACAAACGTTTCACACTGCAGCAAATTGCATGCTTACCTTCCATGAAAAGTCTTGGGACATGCAGTTCTTGATCATCTGTGTCATGGCTGGGGTACCATAGGTTCCAAGGGCTCTCTTTACAGTAGTTGCTAACTTTTCCACATCAACTGGATCAACAGCTTCACACTACAGAAAAACACCAGTTATAATCTTTCCGATTCACTCCTCTATCAAAATTATGCAAGGCTATGTTTCTACTCTACTTACTTCAACGTTGAATGCTCCCATGTGGAATCCAGTATACTCTTCTTGAACGGTGTCAACGAGTCCACCAGTGGAGGAAACAATGGGCACCTTTCACAAACATTTAACGTTTAAAGAGTAAAAATAATGTTGTAAGGGAACACCCAGGTGTAGATGAGAAGGAAATAGAGAAAAAGAAGGGCATAGTCTATACCGTTCCATATGGCATGGCATGCAACTGAACTAGACCACAGGGTTCAAATCTACTTGGGATCACTATAAAGTCAGCTCCAGCAATAATCTTGTGAGCCAAGGGACTGTTGAATTTTGCTACTCCTCTGGCCTTGTCAGGATAGATTTCCTCTAGTTCCTCAATTTGCTTCTCCATGATCTTTTTACCAGTTCCCTGAAGAAAAAAGGATATGAACCATCAGCATAACTTTGATCTGGTAGCAGAATCAGTAATATGGATTAACAAGATACCAGCAATAGAATCAAGACACTTACAAGAATCATAATCTGAACATTCTGGTCAATGAACTTTGGGATAGCTTCCACAAGAATATCTGAACCTTTCTGCTCTTCAAGCCTACCAATGAAGCCAATCAGAGGGATATTCCTGTCAACAGGCAAGCCAACCTCTGCTTGAAGTGCCTCTTTCAGCAGTAATTTTGCTTCGGTGACCTAAGAATGACAGTTTTGATGAGCACGTGCTAATTTCTATGGTCCATAACTCAATATCAATGAGTAAACAATATTTAATAACAGGAAAGTTACTACTTACAGTTGTTGTATCATAGTGTAGATCAATGAACTTATCAGTTTTTGGACTCCACTCCCTATTATCCATGCCATTCACGATACCAGTGATGCCACATGAACGAATTATATTGTCCAGTTCTACACCTCTTTCCTCTCCGGTAACAAGTTCCTGGGCATAATATGGACTTACAGTGAGTACTCGGTCCGATTCTAATATTGCAGCCTTCATCCAGTTAAGTTTCCTTCCCTTGACAGGCTTAACATGTCTGAAAATGAAACATGAGAAATATTTACATGGTTGGATATATAAAAGTCAAGTGTATAATAAACTGATAGACCAAAAACATGTTATAAGTTATTTTGGAACAGATAATGGTGTCGTACCCATCAGTAAAGTCAAAAGAGCTCTTGAATTCGTTAGGTAAATTGAGAAGAGAGAAGTCTGCAAAGGAATGCCTACCCTGGTAGGCTATGTTGTGAATGCAATATGCAACCTGCCATGATGGGCCAAAAGGAAAGTCAGTTTCCCTAGAATGAATGACTGATGAAGACAAACATGCATAAAGTAAATAAATCCTCACCTTTGCGTTTTTGTAAATTCCCCTGGTCTGGTACATTGATTTCAAGTAGCATGGAAGAAGGGCAGTGTGCCAATCATTGGCAATAAAAATTACATCTTCACCTGCCGGAAGACAGAAAAAGCTTGTAAAACTAAATTTAAAGTTTTTTCTAAACCGAAATTAAAGATCAAGGAATAAACCAGAGAGCCATACCATATGGTCCTGAGAAATATTTGCTGCTGTTTAAGTTCAAAACCCTTGGTGCCTCAAGTGCTGCCTGAAAGTTGTTCAACATATTGATAATGTCATATCCAGAGTCAATCAATATAAATGTGTTGTAATTTTCAGCTATCAAATACTAGTACCAAATAAGTACTCTCAACAAACATTAAAGTCATTCAAATCCCAGCTAACATACATGTAGTCAGCAATATCCTGAAATGCATGTCTTAAGAACCGTGGCCATTTCGTTGAGAACTTTTTTTGGTTACAATTTCGTTGAGAAATTAAATCAATTGAAACAAACAGGGTATGGATAGTTATGGTTCAGAGGACATGGAAATTTGAGCAATTATCCAGACAATTGCTTATGATTAGCAGTTAGGCAGAAAAAAAATTAAGACAATAAGCTACCTGGCATAACAAGCTGAATCTAAGTTGGTTGTCTTCATAATCTACTCCAGCACTAGGGCCATAAAGTTTTGACCCAGTCTTGCCCCATACCTTTTAAATCAAAATGCAAGAAAAATGTCAATTTATTAACTTCAAGGTGTCACAGTCACAGTGTCTTCTGGTCCTATAAATATTCCATTGTGTGAAATGGTTGATGCCAACAAAAGTATATAACCTTCTCAAGGAAACATGGGTGGTCCACAAAAACACGATCCACTCCTCGCTTATAGCAGTGAAAGAAACGGACAGTTTCTATTCTATCTCCAATTTTGACCTACCAACACAAAAAAGAAAAGAATAAAAAAACGAAACAGTTAAATCATTTACTAAGAATTACCTAGATTTATACAGATACATGATGAGAACCAAAAAGTTACCTCCACCATCACACTAGTGTCCCATGCATCCTTGTATTGGTCGTAACGCGGTGACACTGTCATAACACGGTGTCCATTTCCCTATATTAATTAGCACAAAACAGGGGTCAGATAAGAAGAAGAAAGCATGTATTTTATAATTATAATAATAACAATAAAATAAATCGCACTTTTTTACTTTAAAAAATAAATAAATCACACTTTATGTGATTTGTTCCTCTGTATGACAGTGACACACCAAACTTTCTTGTATTTTTTTAAAGAAAAATGTTTGGTCAACAACCAAATGAAATGCAACGGAAAGGGGGTAAAAAAGACAAAAATATATATGATAAAATTTATGATATAATAGAAAAAAAAATATTGAAGATGTTTATAAAATTATCAGTGATTTATGTATTAGTATTTTTTTTATCACCAAATACTTGATGTTATTACTCACAATTTTAATTGTGGTAGGTAGATATATATTATTTTGCACTTTTTTTATAATAAAAAATTTAGGTGTATGAGTTTTGAGAAATTATCAAGATAGGTCGGTTCAAATTTTAGTAAAAATCGAATTCAACTCATGATCTTGTGGAATAAATTTGTATTTTTACCAACTTGATCAATATTTATTGGTATTATTTTGCAACTTAACCGAAGCTTTAATGGGTTTAATGATAGTTTAAGCGTGAAAATAAAAGGGATAAATAGTAACATACCATACCATGAGGATCAAAGTAATAACAGGTAAGAAAATAAAGAGAGTAATAATGAATCCACTTACAGCCAAAGCTGGTGGAAGTCCTCCAAGAACATCACCAAGCCCCCCAGTTTTACTCCAAGGTGCCACCTCAGTCCCCACAAAGATCAAGTTCATCCCACACTCAATCCTCCCCAAAACTCCGTCACGCCCACTCTTGTTACTTTTCGCAGACAACGAGGTTTTGGTTTTGGCCGCACGCGCGGTTCGCACGTGCAACTTGTTCAGGGATCTCAATCCCTGGCTGTTGAGACTTACCTGAGCCGAAGAATTCAGTTTGGCCTCTGTTCTCGACGCGCCACGGTGGCTGTGGCACGCGCTTCCTGAAACCGCATAAGACACTGTTGCCATGCTTACTTGTTGTCCTAGAAGCTTAAGAAATTAAAGCAATAATAGTAATAGCGTTCTTTTTTGTATATATAGTGTAGTAGTAGTGTGAGTTAGCTACTATTGAGCGTAAAATAAATAGAGCGAGAAATCAGGATCCGATGGTGACGTGGGTTTGAACTTTGAACAACTGAGAGAGAAAGTTACAGTTAGTCACCGGTGAGATAGATAGGAGTTGTAGTGGTACAGAGTCTCACTCCTTGGCCTACGGTGTCACGACGCGTGGCAGTCACTGAGAAGTGTGTTAATGTGGCTATTGAATTTTGATTAGTTGAATCAACCAACGGCCTTTATTTTGTTTTGTTTTTTTTTTTTCTTTTCTTTTAAAAAATACATAAATTGAAAAACAAATACTACTACAGAAAGGACCAACAAAAGTCCCACCAAGAGATACAGATTCATTGGCTATCAAACAAAAATCAGCAGGACCATATCTCCTAGGAAACTGAAAAACATGTAATACTGGAAAACACAGAATGAATTAATTGAAGACTTCAAGGTGTATCCCATTGTTTATAAACCATAGAAATGAAGTCTCTTTTTATTGAAGAAATACTATAATAAATATACACTCACGGTAACTCACATAATATAATTTCTTTTACTTTATATCTTGTAGTTCGTGCTTAAAACATTTATTTTAAGTTATTGTCATTTCAATTTCAATTTTTTTTTTCAGTTTTCAATTTAAACGTATTTTTAATTAATTATCAATAATACAAGAAAATAATTTATTGGCTCGGTGGTTGGTATTTTATTGGAGGATAGGGTGGGGTTTCAAACTTACCTTCAACACTTTTACTTTGATTTAATCTATGCTAAATTATCTAGTTATTAATATTAAAATTGTTCATATTGATATATGTAGTATTCATAAATTTGAATTTTGATATATCATACCAATTTAATTCATGTTGAAATTGGTTCAAAATGTGAAATAATTTATTAGATTGGTTCAAAATGTGAAATTTTTCCATTAGATTCACTACATAAAAACCATGAAACACTACAAAAGTTCAAAGCAAAAGAGTTATAGATATATTAAAAAAATTATGTGAAAAGTGTGTTTCAAATCAATGAATTATTTTTTGATATTATCTTTCAATTACTCTATAAGTTCAAATTTCAAATTATATAATATGAATTGGCCAATTCAAATTCTGTTTATATATAATTAGTTGGCCCATTCATATTAGATTTTTTTTTAGTTTTCCTATTACTTGAATTAGCCAAAATTATATAAATAGAATTTGCTATATATTCATTTTAAAATACTTATTTAAAAATTAAGCAAGAATATATAATTTGAACTTAACATATCTTTGTGATGAAATTTCCATTTTTAATGAACCATAATTCTACTTTATTCTAGATTAAATTTACATTAACCAATGATTGAAAATAGCCAATTTAACTTTTTTTTTGAACCAGTCAGGTCACAAAATCTACAAATTTGGAGAAGCAAAAAACCAAATTTTATCTAACTTTCAATTCTTCTATTTTTATCTAAGTTCATTATTAATATATACACTAGTGCATAAAAAAACACTCCCTGTCTAAACTTGAAAGTTATCTATATATGTAATTAGGTGTAACTTATTTTAAAAGATATTTTTATTATTGAAAGTTAAAATAAAGTATTATAGTAATTTATAATAATTAAAAGAAAATGTTCAAAAGAAAGATTACATCAAATGAGATTATTCTTTATATAATAATAGTTATATATTAATACAATATTAAAAATGAATATTAACTATTACGGTTAAAGGACCAATAATTAAATCGTAACTCAACCACCTACCCGGCAAACAGCAAAGTGTTGACTGTGATTATTCATTAACTGCCGGTCTTCTCATTCTATCTACATAGACTTGACAAATAGAATAACCATTCATGCAACGAAATTTTGAGAGCTACCATATCTTGTTCACTGTATTTCTCAGAATCAAACGGTAGAAAAAGAAGAGGGCAGAGAGGGCTAAAAGTAAAAAAACATGAACTAAAAGAAAAACCTGAATGTTGATGTTATTCCTGTAGCATGACAATCTTTTTTTAATGACATAAAGATACAATGTAGCTATTTCCAGTTAAAAGCCGCCTCATAGATCAAACAATTGGAGAAAGAATAATACCATTCTTCTTGAACCATGGCTGCCAACTAGATCCAGAATAAACATTTGCTCCAAAGCAAGAAGTGACATCTCAATTTCTAATTCTACTGCCAGAGGGAATTGGCTGGCCTGGCAATTTCTCAAAGCAAAAAGTATTACAACCTCCTTCCTCCCATTTTTGCAAACCTTCGGGCTACTCCAAATATAACTGCCTTAGTCAGTAGTCCTTGATCAAGAGTACAGGCAAGGGCAATGACTCCACCAACAATTAAAAGCTTAGGTATGTTCCTTCCACCTGGTTTGTCAGAAGAATCCTGATTTTCAGTCTCCAACAAGTCACTGGTCGTGTTTTCCAGAGACCTCACATAGTCCATGGTTACTTTAGTGTTGATCTTAGCAGCACGTGCACAGGGTGACAATGGGGTACCAGAAACCCTTTGTTTCTCATATGTCCGTAGTCCTGGATCAAACTTCTTGACAGCTCCCCACATACCCTGTCGAACTCCAAGCTTAGCAATTTCCCAGGGAATTCCCATATCTTCGTGATGAAACAATAACACTTCACATGAAGTCAGCTGGTCATCTTTTCTTGATTTAACTGGATATAGACCACAACAGATGCACATAAGTCTCTACTGTCTATAAAACTGTAATTAGTGAAAACAATACAAAATTGAAAAATGGGTTTTCTACTATGTTCCCCTTGGCACATGATGAGAAGTAAAAAAAAAAAAAAAAAAAAAAAATTTTATTCAAAGTATTTATTGTCATATAAAATAGAGTCATTTAATATTTATTTTTAAGGAATTTAAAGTATTTAATAGGGTGTATTTAATGTTTTCACACTAAGTGCCAACAAGCACAAAATAGAAAACCTAATAAAGATTTCTCTGGCATCGTGTTGCTAAAAATTATACTTTAAGGAAAATAAACAGAGTATAGATTATGTTCCATCATTTATATCAAACCAAAACCAGTTCAATTGAATCCCAATTGGATTCCAAATTTTAAGAGTTTTTTTGAGACAATAACTAAGTCTTAAATCTTAATTGATAATTAGAGAGGAACGAATTCTAAAATTGAGTCCAAGTAGGAGTAGACAGAACATGGAATGCAAGTTCAGTCAGATGCAAGTTGATAATATTACAGAGATGAGAATTGGGGATCATATCATAATTCATAGCCACAAATTACACGTTTTAAATAAAATTTGAAACCAGTCTATCAGAATTCTATCACATCTATAAGACCAACATGAAGTATGGTAGCAAAATTTGGTCAGTGAAGTGTCAAAGGAAGAAAAATAAAATTTGCAGCAGAGATGAGGCTTCTTAGCTAAATGAATGAAAATACAAGAGAAAATTAAATAAAAAATTATATGAATGTTAACAAGAGAAAGTGTAAGAAATGGTAGCCAGCCCAATTAAAAGGAATGGAACACGACCTCAGAAAAAAATTGAGAAACTACCAAAATGACCTTGCTCTAAATGGATTCACTAAAAATTGTGGTTTTTAGTAGACGTTGAGTTGATCCATTTAAGGTGAGATAAGGCTTGGTTGTAAACAAAATCACCAAGATAGCAAAGGGTAACAAACTAATATGTCTAATGTAAACCATACGTCAAACAAAGGTTGAATGTGAACTTCGAGGTTCTGAAGGAGAACTATAATATGTCTCTGAAGATAAGAGAATCATTCCAAATAGAATATCTGAAAGCCTTCACTGAGTTTGTTCTCAATTATATGTATAAGGAAGAAACTTCCATGTCTCCGTACTCAATTCCAAACTACATATTGGTAAGCTTTTCTAAAATCATAAATTATAATTTTAATATGTACACATTAATACATGCAACAAAACTCGACTTTTGGAAGGGATGTATTTATTAGATAAAAGGTCAACACAGGCTTTGCCTGTTGCTTTGATGATTTATGAAAACTCGTCGGATCGCACAACCCTTGTGCCGACAACTCATCATTCATATTTCTGCCCTATCAATTTAATTTCTTAACACGTGAAATGCCAGTTAAATGAACAGTGCTTTCAAGAATTAGCTCCAAACTGCCTGTTACCTGCACGAATACACCAGCTTGAATAAAATAAATCAACTCGTTTAGGTTTATTATGCCTTGGCATGGAGGGGCCAGGTACTCCCTGAAGAAGCAAAACAAGCCACAAGTCAATATCACAAATCAGAAGTATATGTATAACATAAAAAGATTGTTCCGGAAGAATGAGAACACAGTCATAATTACCAAACAGCTACTGTTACAAATTGGAAATAGCTTATTTTAATTCGAATAAGTTCAGTTTAATTAAGGCTCAAGTCAAGTGTAAGACGATCCTGCAGTGTTCCTCAAAAACAAACTTCTACTAGTGTAACATTAAAGTCTTTGCATTACAAGACTGATGAAAAGGTTAGCAAAAACTAGCTCGTTAACTCTTTACCGACAAACCAAGACAACAAATAACATCTCACACACAGTCCAGTCCAAATAAACAAACTAAACAAGTATGAAGGACTCAACCAAAGACACAAACCAATTGAAGCATTACACAATCTAAGTATCCAGCTAACCCACCCAACCTTAATTTCAGAATGGACACAAGAGTAAAATCAAACTCTTAGACACTAATTGGGCAAACTTCTCCATAAGCACTTATATGAGAAGAAAATAAGACCAATAAGTTTCTCCATGAACTAAAATAAACTTGTGCATAAGTTACATATAAGCTTTTGGAGAAGCTAATATGAGAAAACTTCTGCATATTAACTTAAAATTATACACAACCTAATTTTAACTTATGAAAAAACTTATTTCTTATTTTTTCCTTCCTATTTTATCCCCTTAATAAGTGTTGATGGAAAAGTTTATCCAAACAGAGAAGGCATTTAATTAGCAATTAATTTCATGCAAACCTTGGTGACACAGTAGTAAATTCGTCCAGCGTCCCAAATTCGCCTCCCAATTATATACTCTCTGTCACTGCAAAAGAAGGGAAACTGTAGCCAGAATTGCACAACATCAACATGAGAATGCAACAAACTCACAAACTCGCATATCAGAAAACAACTTTCACTACTAACCTTGCGCACCCAGTGCACCATCATTGTTCCAGTGAGGACACACTCTTGTATGGTGGAAGCATGTATAAGCATGTCATCCCACTTCAACCTGAACTCATCATCCCAAAAGAAATCCCTCACCAACTCAGGACTCGCGTCTTCGAACACCGTTCTGCTCCGGTACTGCGGCGGTCCACTCTAACAAACAAACACCCTCACTCACTCAATTCTAACTAACTGCAAAAGGGAAGAATGAATTAATCGAGTAAGGGTAAGGCGTACCTCAGGATCCCTACGCCACGCTTGATAGCTCATGGTAGGGGTAGAACGGTCCATCATCTGAATCCATGCCGGCCCTCCGTCTTTTTCCTCAACCAACTTCCACAGATGCAGCAAATCATCTTCCGTCACCACAGGACTCCCCCTCGCGTCTTTCTCACGAGCGGAGGAACTGAAATTAGAAATGAAGATTATGAGATGTTGCATTGCATTTTGCATTTGCATTAGAATTCGGCAATTTGCAAACCTGGTGGCGGAGTAGGTAAAAGCGGTGTCGTTTTGGAGATTGGGAGGGCGAGGGGAGCGAAACTTGAGAAGAGCGTCTTTGGGGTGAAAGGCCCATTTGGGCTTCCACGCCCAGCCCACGACGACGCCGACGATAACCGCAATCCATAGCGGAGTAATGAAGATGGCGAGGTCAGTGATTATGTCCATAAATGAGGGTATCTGGAAAATTCCCAAAAGAGGCATGGCTGATGGCATGGATAAATCAGAACCAGAGAAGCCAACCAGAATTTGGCAGAGAGAGATAAATAAGGGAATGGACTCACTCTCACTCAATTGGGTTGCGGACCGATACGGATAAGGATTACCAGATAAGCGGTCATAACGCGTCTTCCCCGATTATCGTAGGGTCTCTACCCTTACTACTAATTATTATCATTAATTATTTCATTTTATAACGTCAACCAATTCAAATAAGTTTATGTCTACCTATTATAAAATTAAGTGTCTTGCTAACCTGTTTCTTAGAGGGCATTAGTTAAAAACAAAAAACAATATGTTTAACGTTCCTGATAAATTTAAAAAATATTATTTTTTCCTAACATTTTACTATTTTATGATCTTGAATGTCGTATTATCAATTTTTAAAATTTAATAGACAAAATAATATATTAAGTATTCATATAATGGCTTTTCAACATCATTTATAATCCTCATTATACATTTTAACATTTTACATCCAATAGTACAACTCAAATTAGTTATTAGTAATCATGAAAAGAGATAAATTAATCCTAAAAAGCCTTTACGTTAAATTCAATAGCCTATGCTAGGAAACCGGTGAACAAGTGGAGTTTTTTATTAAAAAATAAATAAATTAAGTGACATGATCCGATGAGAGATAATACTCAAAAAAGAGTGTTTGAGAGAGTCATCCTAACATTTTGGAATTTCAAATATTTAAGCAAACCAAATACATGTTGACATTCTTGTTCAACTTATTGAAATAAGGAACCATCATATCAAACACCACCTCATAATTCAAAAAAATAAGTTAAAAATAACCATAACATATGTGAGAATCAAAACTTGTAAAAACCCATATTTGAATTCTACAAAATATCCCCCAATGCATCATCATCCGTAAGATAAGAAACACCTTGTTCCTCAGCCATTCTCTTGATCATCTCCTTGTATTTCTCGATCTTTGGCCCTTCCGTATACTGATATCCAGTTCTTTTGCTGAAACATTTAAGGTTTAGTAGTGTTACCTCAGCAGGCTTATTCAGCCCTTGTCCCACAGGAGGTTTCTTTGAATCATCTGTGTATACAATCACCTCCCGAGTGTTAAACTGAACGAGAGACTCGAGGTCAAGCCCTCATACATCGGTCTCACCCAAGATGCTGCCATAGCCTTGCCTTCCAACCACAAAGTCCTCAACATGACTGTAGAATCCTGGTTCAGCTCTTTCCTTGGCTGCCAGTTCATGTATCCGAGGCAGTGTGTAGTAATTCATGTTCATATACAATGGCATCCTCACCAGCTCTGTGACCACTGTCTGCCTTTTGTGGAGAATGATCTTCATTGCTCCCATTGGATGTTTGCTTAATCGTTATAGGCTAAGCTTGCTCCTTGACAAGACCATTTTCCACAATAATTTTAATGATCCATCAATTCAAAATTAGTTTAATCACAGTTATCTGATAATACTTGCTATATAATATAGAAAGCACAACAACCAATGTCCAAAAAGTGCAAAATAAACTAAATGCTAGAAATTCATAACACGTACTTTCTTTATCTTTATCCTGTGAACCGGTTCTATCAGGAGGTGAGACACATGCCTCATTATAGATATTTCCTGAACATGACATTGAAAAAAGACACCTGTGCATGTGTATAAAGGGCATGTTTGTCAGCACCTTTTATGGTAAAAGGTTTTTTAAAAATCTATGATAATTAGGCAAGTTCATTATTAAAAAAAAAAAGAAAAGACACCAGTGCATGTGTATAAAGTAATTTGTGTAAGTACTTCTAACTACAGCTGAAAGATTTAGACACTACTCATCCAGAAGGTTTTCAAAACAATTTGAATACTCTATTCCATAATAGCAAACACTGGAACACAAATCTTTGGATGGCACACATTATAACCAATGTACGGAATAAATACTTTATTCCTACAACTCAAGTAGTAGGATTGAACACTAAATATAATTGATAAAAAAAAGATATTACCATTAAAAGGGGTATAAAAAGTAACTTATTAGCAAGACCCTAAAAATAATTGTAACTTACGTGAGTCCAAAATTATTGACCAAATATGCCTGGATTGTCACCGAAGCCACAATTGATGAGAAAATACTTACAACAAGCCAGGATAGGTGAATTGAACAAGCTTGATTGACTAAAAGAAGGTGTAGTCTGCCCAAAAGGGGATGTAAACTGTCCAAAAGAGAACCAGTCTGTGCGGTTGTAGGGGCTGCAGAACTAAATAATGGGGATGACTGTGTTGCCAAAAATGTTTCTGCCAAATGGTGAAGAAGTAGCCTGAGCAGGAGCAGTATTAAACAGGGAAAAGATTGCCCAAAGCTGGGTGTTGAAGAAGAGTTAGCTCCAAATGGAGATGGGGTTGAGCAAAAAATAGATGGTTCTGCTGCTGATGTTGAAGAACCAAAAGCAGATAAACTGAAAGCAGGAGCAGCTGAAGTTCCAACTCCGGAAGAAAAAGGTGAACTCTTTTGCATAAAAGGGTTAGAATTAGGTGTTGTGGTAGAGAAAGGATTGGCTGATGATTGATATAAACTGAAGCCTGTCAAACCAGTTGACTGAATAGAGAGATGTCCACCTAAATTTGAATTATATAATAGATTAAGTCACCAAGGTCATCATACTGCAATGAAAGCCAGAAGAATTAAAAAATTGTTTATTATATATATATAAAAAAAAAAAAAAAAAACCTTTTATCTCCCAATTGATAGTCCTCCCATTTTAGTTGCTCATGACTTCGGTCTTTGTAAATAGGCATCGGAGATATGGACACAAATTTTGATGCAGAGTAACTATCTGCTTCAGTAGTTGCTGTGTAACTGGCTACTCTACTGCCACTCGGTTGTTGACCTCCAAAACCTGACTGCCCAATACCAGTATTTCCAAAACCTGATCTCGGAGTTTGAAATTCTACAGAAGAAATATGTGAAGATGATTTTCAACTACATTTGCACAAGATACTGAAGTTCCTTGTATCTTGAAAATAGATATATCACAGTCATAATTCTAATGGTTCTTGAACTCACCAAATGCTGAACTTTGATCTCCAAAGGGTGAGGCTGTGCTCCAAAATGGGCTGCTGCTACCAAATGCAGAAGAATCTTGAGTGGATCCAAAAGTAGAGGCCCCAAATGAAGGGGTACTAGAGGTCCGAAAAGCAGGAGTACAAGAGGCCCCAACTGGAGTGCTTGAAGTGCCAAATGCAGATGTCCTTGATGAACCAAATATAACTCCCCATGACCAAATACAAGAGACATCGACACCCCAAATGCACTCCCTGGGCTACCAAAAGTTAGGCTTGAGGTTGAACCAAATGCAGGGGTGCTAGTTGCACCTAAATTTGAATTATATAATAGATTAAGTCAAGGTCATCCTACTGCCACGAAAGCCAGAAGAATTATGAAATTGTTTATTATACATAAAAAATACCCACCAATTTTGATCCAGAGATATAACTATCTGCTTCAGTAGTTGCTGTGTAACTGGCTACTCTACTGCCACTCCGTTGTTGACCTCCAAAACCTGACTGCCCAATACCAGTATTTCCAAAACTTGATCTCGGAGTTTGAAATCCTACAGAAGAAATATGTGAAGATGATTTTCAACTACATTTGCACAAGATACTGAAGTTCCTTGTATCTTGAAAATAGATATATAACAGTCAAAATTCTAATGGTTCTTGAACTCACCAAATGCTGAACTCTGACCTCCCTAGAGTGAGGTTGTGCCCCCAAATGGGCTGCTGCTATCAAATGCAGAAGACTGGCCAATTTGAGTGGATCCAAAACTAAACGAAGGGGTACTAGAGACCCCAAAAGCAGGAGTACTATGTTAAAATTTTCTATATACTTAATGATCTAATCATTTTCACAAATAATATTAGATCAATGCGGAATGAAATAGAATATAAATACCTCCCGCCATTGCTGCTTGAATTGGGTTGTAATACTGCAATGTGAAGTGATTTCTTGAGTCTTCCAAACTCTTCTCTCAATTTGCACTGGATGGTGTATATGCACTTTATAT
>PYAF01005373.1:171236-193024 GCA_007407185.1 Glycine tomentella | reverse complement strand
TGGTCATGAGTTCATTAATAGACCATTTGTCCTTATGCGTGTTATAGGATATTTTGAAGGGACCATATGGTGCTGGGAGAGTGTTCAATATAAAATGGACAAGAAAAGTGTCAGACATATCCACCTCCAAAGTTTTCAATTGGGCCGCAATGTCCCTCATCTGCATAATGTGCTCACGCACACCCCTTAAAGCAGTGAATTTCATTGATGAAAATCTCATGATTAGAGTACTGGCTAGTGCTTTTCCTAAAGTCTCAAATTGTTCATCAATAGACTTCATGAGCACTTTGACATTGTTATGCTTTTCCACTGAGCCCCTAATACCAGCAGAGATTTTTGTATGTTAACGAATTGGTATACTACAGAAACACGACTTCAAAAGTTCAGGGACTTTCTTAATGAACATGACACACAGACGGTTGGATCTTTCCTATTCAAAGCGATCCATCTCATCTGGTTCACTGTTCTCAGTAATAGCTGGTCGTTCAGGTTTTCTGATAGCTTCAAGAATGTCCATTAAATTCAGGAGAATTCTCTCCTTCCAAATTGGGTAATTGTCCCCTCTCAATTCAGGAACTTCAATAGAACTAACAGATTGTACAATTGCAAAATATATGCTTATTCTTAAAATTTGAGGCAAAAAATAAATCAGTATCATGTTTTACCAATGTAAAACATGCTCAAAGAATTATGAATTTAGTGACATAAAATTTGCCTGTGGACTAAAATTTTAATTCATTAAAATTCATATGAACTTAATGATAAAACATATCAGTTATATTTCCTAATGCCTGTGGGCAAATCAAGAACATAACTTAATATTTTTATCCTAATTAATCATACAAAAACATGATAAATAATCTTGTGAGATGATATTTATCATATTACATACGACTAATTACAATTAATGTTATTTTCCTTATGTGATCTAGAGGCTCTGAATTTGTAATTTAATTAACTAAGGGTACTGTGGCTAAACCTTAATTAATTAAATTATAAGGATCACTAAACATTTATTTATTCATTATACATACTTTATGATAAAACTATCAAATTATATTTTCCATTCCTATGGATAACTCAATAATATAATTTAATATTTTATCTTTGATATGGATTTATAAAGCATAAGATGACAAAATAGCATTTCTTGCAGAATAAAAGCATTGAAAATAAGAACTTGCTTTTATTTTTCAGAGTAAAAGTACAAAAACATGCACGTTATCTTGATAATGTTAAAATCAAAAGGAATTGTCGTTTTGAAACTTAATAAAACGACACAAACTTAAGTTGTCTTCAACATTAAGCAAAAGGATATAGAAGCACGCAAAATTGTCGTTTTAAAACTTAATAAAACGACACACACTTCATAAAATTTTACACCGTTTTTCATAATTTAAAGTCTAGAATCATTAAAAATTTATTTTCTTTATGATTCTTAAAATCAACTTTATTTTAAGACTTTAAATCAAAATATCCAGTAAAACCCAAAACGTAAAAACAAGGCAGAGGTTGAACCTCGCTCTGATACCAAATGTTAAAATTTTCTATATACTTAATGATCTAATCATTTTCACAAATAATATTAGATCAATGCGGAATGAAATAGAATATAAATACCTCCCGCCATTGCTGCTTGAATTGGGTTGTAATATTGCAATGTGAAGTGATTTCTTGAGTCTTCCAAACTCTTCTCTCAATTTGCACTGGATGGTGTATATGCACTTTATATGTGAGTGAGTTCAGGGACCACAGAAATTGAAGATACACACCTATATATAGACCTTTCCATCAAAGGTAGTTATGTGTGTATGGTTATGATGGGAAGTTAACAGCGGTTAACAGCGGTTGAAATAAGAGTAGTTAACTATAGGAATAGTTATGACTATCCATAGGAATAGTTATGACTATTCATAAGTATAGTTAACCAATTAAGGTTGGTTACAAAATAAAACCAAGATACTAGAGGTCCTAAATGGAGTGCTTGAAGTGCCAAATGCAGATGTACTTGATATAGGGGTACTTGAAGCCCCAAATGCTGGTTGAGGTGATGCACCAAAAAGTGTTGAGAAGCCAAATATGCTGCTTCCAAATGCTAGTTGTGATGGCTGGGTGGCACCAAACGATACTGTTTGGGTAGAAGCAGATTCAGAACCTCCAAAAGCAGGCTGCTGACCAAAAACTGATGATCCTAGAAAGCAAAAGAATCAATACACAGATTGAATTAAAAAACTGACAGATAACATAATGAGAAAGGAAAGAAAGCGAGTCAAATGATACTAATGGTCACCATTTATTGATGTAACGAACTCAGGAATTCAATAACTACCATGTGTAAATGAAATGAGAAAAAGGATTCCAAGCACATTTACCACTAAAGGATGATGACGAATTACCAAGATCAGGAGTTGAAGATGACCAAAAAGAGGGAACTGAACTACTGAAAGCTGGTGACGATGAAGAACCGAAAGCTGTATTGGACGCAAATGGAGAAGATGGTTGAGCTACCCCAGTGGAAGAACCTCCAAAACCAATTGGCGAACCAAATGGAGTTGTACTAGCAAATGGCTTAAGAGCAAAAGGACTGATACTTGAATTGTTCTGCCCAAAACCTGATGATGACTGCCCAAAAACTGTTGAAAGAATAATTCCAATTTATCAATGATTTGTGAAAGTAACCAAGAACCAAATAAACATCATCTTCAGCCTTCATGCACACACTTAAATAGCAATAACAACAACAAAGAATGATACTAAATGATAAAACGATCATTCTCCAAATTCAACAAACAAACCCCAAAGACCACATTACTTCAAGGCATGCTTGGCCTAATAAAAAACACACAAAGAAACCAAATTAACGCACAGCATAATAAAACAGGAGGCGGCAAAACTTAGGTTTCGTTGAGCCAAACATCCTTACAACTTTCCAAACACGGTGGTAGCGTGTTGCTCCTCAACTGCAATCACATTAAATCATCATTAATGTTTTTTTTCTTCCAATTATTTCACAATACAAAAGAAAATAAAAACGCAAGAAAGAAACACGCAAAACGCAGTGAAGCAAAACAATTGTTTTTCTCATTTGTTATGCATAAATTGATTAAAAGAAAAAAGTTATATTAAGCAGAATTAGAAAGCAATTGAAACTGAAGTTCAAGTTCTCCTAAGAATCACGTTCACCGACGCAAACGAAGCCAAACGCGATCAATGCAAATCAAAACTCGAATGAACACACAGAGAAGACGCTGGAAATTAGAGAGATAGGGACGGAAGAATGCAATGCGACATTAAATAGCTTAAATCACACGGTAGCGCTTGAAAGATACTGAAAGATGAATAAAAGAAGAGGAAAATAAAGAAATAAAAAAGACTAAAAATCTTACAGTGGAATTGGAAAGAGAAAGTGATGAATGGCTGAGGCAGGAACGAAGCCACTGCGTTTTTCTCTTCCAGTAACAGCAGCAAACTGTGTCTGTCACAGATTATGCTTTAATCAAGGCTATTATTCTGTGTTAGTGTTACTATAGCCATATGTGTGTGTGTGTGTGTACATATAAGCCGCATAGCTTAAAATTTAAGTCATATATAAACCGCATTGCTAAAAATTTACGTCATATAAAACACCGGGTTACCGATGCCGGGCGTTTTTTTCTTCTTTAATTTTCGATAAGAGTTAGTCTTAAACATATTAGACACATATATATAGATAATGCATTAAATGAGATAAATGTTCAGAAGAAAAAAAATGAGACAAGAGTTTGTATGAGTAGTAAAAATTAATAAATTTACACTATACAATTATAGATTGATGAATAGAACTAATCACATTAACCTTAAAAAATCACACAATTTTGTGATCTAATCTTTACTTTTTTACGATTTTACCCTATGATTGGCGGGATATCTTCTTTTCATTTTCTAGTCGAATCAGCTTTTGATATATTAAAGTTCATCTTTAAAATAAAAATTGCTTGGTTTCCAATATAAAAGCCTTGTAGCTTAAAAGTTCCTTGATAAAAACGAAAATAAAAAAATACCCTTTGAGCCGAGTCACCTCTTGATATTTTAATGTTCATTTTTAAAAGTAGAAATTGCCTTGTCTGCGATTTTTTAAGTTGACATAGTATTTTTTATTATTATTATTGTTAATTATTTTTATAACAAAAATTAGACAGGATGACTCAAATTGAAAAAAAAAGTTCAGGATCAATAAAAAGAAGAAGAAAAAAGTTAATTAAAAAACTAGTAAAAGTATCAACAGTCAAAAACAAACACTGCACAAGACACAATTTGTTATTCGTATCACAAAAGCTCAGCAAGTTATTGTTTTCTTCACTGAATAATTTGTTTAACATACTTAAAAATCTATTAGGTGTGTTTAGAAGGGTTTTAATAGAATTAATTTTGAATGTAATTAATTTTAGGTAAACATGATTTTGGAGTGATAATTTACGTTTGGATATTTTTATTATAAAGTTATATTAATTAGTATAATTTTTTATATAAAAAAATATACTCAAAGTTTCTTTAACTCAATCAATCTTAAACACAATTAATTCTTAATTTTCTCCAATTTAAAATTAAATATGTAAGAATTTATTTAAAATTAATTTTAGACTCAAAATTTATTCTCCAACATAAAATTAAATAAATACTTTAAATATAATGATTAACAACTCGACATGAGTTTTTCAAAATAACATAGAATATATATATATCCCCATTTTTATATCAGTTATAAAAAGATTATTAAACATAATCTTTTAAAATTTTCAATTATTACAAATTAATGCTTCAGCCTAATTCTTAATCAATTTTAAGACAAAATTGTATAAAAAATAATCTCTTTCATGAATTGTATTTTCAAAATGTATAATTATTCAAAAATTATTTGATTGAGGATGGAATAACACCTCTTAAAGTCAAGGGTGTGCAAAAATTAATTTGGTAAAAAAATTAAACCAAACTGATTTTAAATTGTTTTAACCAATTCAATTTTATAATCAAATTGATTTTTCAGTTTAAAACCAAACTGGTTTAAAAAACTGATTCTAAACTGAACTGGTTCTAAGAATCGAACCAGTTTCAAACTATTTTTTTTAAAAATAAAAAAGCATTCAAGTGAAAATTAATTCAAGTAAAAATCAATTCGATTAACTGAACCAACCAGTTTTATAAAAACAATTCAGTTAATTGAATTGATTTTATAAAACAATGCATTCCTTTTTTCTTCAACTAATTAAAAAAAATAACCAATTCGATTTAGATTCGATTACAATTGAATCTATTTTTTGCACACCCATGCCTAAAGCTTTTGAAATCATCTACATTCTAAACGTAATAATCAAGTTTTTATGCTTTAAAACAAACTGTGGTATAGAAAGAAAAAAATTATAACAAGTACTTTTTTTTTTTGGAGAAAACAGCTTCATATGAGTAAAAAGCTATTTTCTAAAATAATTAATCAAATCTAGCCATGAACCTAATTGTAGTTCCAAATTGTGTGTACAGCATATGAACCAAAATCAATTATAAAGGCTGGTAGCCTCGCCCTTCAGAGTTTCAGATGAGACAGCCAAAGTCATACTTGGTAACTTTCCACATCTCCTTGCTGCTACTTGAATAGAGCAAAATTTTGAAGGAAAATAGGCCTCCCCTCACCCCCCCACTTTTCCTAATTTTATTTCCTTTCTTTTTTCTCTCTTTCTCTATAACCTCTCCATTCAGGTGGGAAAAAAAATCAAAGATTTAAGGTTGCATTGTGCAACCAAGGAGGAACTACAATTTACACGTCAAGAAAAGGTTAGGCGTATGAACAATTCCGTCCAAATAATCAATTACCTAGGGTGGTTGTGATTTGTGAATCTCTTCATTGAGAAGTTGCGCAACTAGGTTCCTGTCAGCCTCTGGCCTATTGTCACTAAGAATGTTGTATAATAAGTTCAATTCTTCTGCATTAGACTTTTTAAATAGGCTCCTTAGCACTGCAACAACTTCAACGGGCATGTGTTTATTCAAGAGAACCCCTTGACCATTTCCACCATTGACATTGGTTTGGCTTGATTGTGAAATCTGTCCCTGAGGACGAGAGTAGGGCCGTGAGTCCCAATATTCATTACATACTCTACTTCGATCCAGTGCCTCAATAGCCTGTTGAAAGAAAGCAGGTTCATTATAGCCTGATAGCTATCAAAATTCAAAACTATGCCCAAAGAAAGAAAACACATATAACATCAGGAGTGTTAGCAACATATACTCTTTTAACACTATTATGCCATGTTTGGGTAAATTTTTTCATAGGCGTTTATAGAAGAAGAAAAGAAAATAAGATGGTAAAATAAATTGAGCTTCTCACGTAAGCTAAAATCAACTTACTTTTATAGAAACTTTCACTTAACTTCTCCAAAAGCTAGGATGCATAAGTTAATTTTAGTTTATTAGATAAGTTGAATTCATTTTACCTTTTTAATTTAATTTTCCTTTAAGTTACTCAGTAAAACTAAGGCCTTAACCAGTAAAATTACCTGCACTATTGCTGGTGAAGAAAACCCAAACATTTCAAAGCCATCAAGGCTGCCAGGAGGCTGTAAAGGAGGAAGACCCTTTCTTCCCAGCTTATGTTGCTTTGCAATTTCTTGATTCACTTTCTCTCTGACCAGTTCCCAGCATCTTGCAGCTGACATATGAATGAAGATCTCACTTGCACAATTTTCCAAGGAAACCTGGGATAAAACAAGATTTTAGTTTTTTCACACACCACCTCTTCCCAATTCCAGACAACTAATTACTCACAGCAACATATTTCAATGTCCAAAGTAATTCATAACTAAATGCATCCAACACCTAAAAAGTTTTAATATCTCAATTTTGATCTGCTAAATAAGGAAATAAGTTACTCAATAGGTTAAACACATGAATGCTCCCATCAAAAAAGATTAACCAGTACCACAACACCTTGTTTGCATTTTCTCCATGACTCCATTCTTAAAATTAGATGCACAGAAGCCAGAATAATCCATAGTGATGAAATGACTTAATAAAGGGGCAATCGATTCTCAAAAACATTAACATGTTAAAGGGAGCAACTTCTGAAGAAAAAAAGATACATGGCCTTAAACCAACAGTATGTCATGAAGTGCAAAGTAGAGGAGCCAGGAATCTTCCATCAAACTTTTGCCCACATAATAAGGGATAAAACTCAGCAAGATAAGCAACAAAGGATTTAAATTAAGTCCAAGTATATCAACAAATTTAACATCAGATATATGAATTATGAAATACCTTTCCAGACATACATACAAAAATCAATATACAGCCTGTAAATGAAACTAAGGAGAAAGTACCATAAATAGAGGCCAACCACGTCCAGCATCAAGTATTTCTGAAATATAGTAACACATACTGGATGGATCTAAGACATTTATGTATCTAACACGGCTTCTAAATCCTGCATCAATTAATTTAACTTTCATAAATAATACACAGCTTACAAACTCAATTAAACACTGTCATAAAACTGTAATTCATTAATGACAAAGTATACATACCCTTTGGAAATATTGCCTGACTACTGCACCAAGACTTTCCAGAAAGCACTACTCCAAATTCTAATGGTTCAACATTGCAGTTGATGCGCCGGACAACCTTTGCAATCCGAGGACCTTTCTGACGGTAATTGTTTGGACCACAAGAAATGTTCCCATTAACAGCTCTTGCATTGTCTGCTACATTAGAAGTGGCACATCCTCCAAGGTTTTCATGATTATCTTCAGTCTTAACCTTAATGCCAGAATGTTGTGGGTTTAGAGGACAAACCTCTAAACTTTCCAAACAATAATCACTGGCCTCTACTTTTGAAGGAGCTGGAATATTTCTAATAGATTCTGTACTTGTAAGACCCATATGACAAGAAAGATCTACTGGGGTAGAGGCTAGAACTGTTCCAGTGTGTTCATGACATTCTTGTTTCACATGCAAAAGCCGAGTTGAATCAGAATTCATATTTTCACAGGGCAATGTAATAACATCCTTTTCACCCATCACAGCAGAATCTGACACAGAAATGGTCAACTTTGTATTTTCTATATCATTACACAGGCTTGTCTTCTCTCTAGGACATGCAAGCATCGTAGAAAGTTCCTTCCTTCTATCTGAATTGGACATCTTTTCATCATCTTCATCGTCACTAAGAAGTATAATACTGTTATTATGTCTGTTAAGTGAACTTTTTTCACCCCCATGTTGAGCTAGAGGCATGGATAAAGCATATGATGTATCCTCTTGAGACAATTGACAACCAGGGGTTCTCATATTTGATCTGCATATAACCGATTCTTCTTTATTAACACAGATCTTATGACTAGCCGTCTCAGATGTAGGTTTTGAGCTTTTAAATGTTAACAATTCCTTCATGGATCTCAAAGATGAAATAGATTCAACTGATTTCCTCTGTTGAAAATAGCTCTGATCTTTGCTATTTGCTTGATTCTCTATAGGGACATCAATAAATTGAGAATTGTCAATATATTTATTTAATGGATGCAAAGCCATCTCTTTATGCACAGTGGCCCTGGAAGAATGAGATAAATTGGATGAATGCGATTTCAATTCCTTACTTATTGTTTCCTTGCCTGCTGAGACAAAAGAAGATAACGCCAGCCCAAGATCTGATTTTGCCCATCTGTATATTGCACTTAATTTTCCTTCCAATGCCTCCACAAGAATATTTAGTTCACTAATATCATACCGAAAGAGGAAAAATTTGGAATCCCAAGAGCATGAACAAAACTGCTTTGCATGATCCAAGCAAGCATATCTATCTGGGGAACAGCGACAACCAGCTGCAGATAGGTGTAAATCAAAAAAGCAAATGTTGCACTCCCTTTCATTTGTAGCATCAAAAGTACTCTCCATTTTTAATGCCTGTGAAGGACTGCAGAGAAATTCCCTTCTTGCTCGCTCCATCTCGACACGCATCTATAGAGGAAAACACAAGTAAAACAGGAAAAGAGATTATTAGCATTAAAATTCAATAAAAGGTACTGATCATGTATCTTTATAGAATTTGGATTACAAAGCATAATTCATATATCTCAGTTTTGCATTAAATTTTGATCAATATGAGTATTTTACTTATTTCTTAACAGGGTGGGGGTGGAGGGCAACTTATTAATCAAAATGATGAATTTCAATTACTTCAAAATTGTAATTGACAGATAACATTTGCTATACCTTAAGAAGTTTCATATTAAAACAAGAACCTCAAATGTTCAGCATCATAGTTTAGTTGGGGAATTAGAACAAGTGTTCAGGAGGTTGATCCTTGGCACCCTCATTTTTCTATAATTAAGTTGAATCTCACAAAAGGAAGGCAGGCCAATGCATTATTTACACTTCAAGCCCAAAAACCTCTTGAGTAAAGGGGTGTGTAACATATAAAACCATTGATGAGCCTTCGCATAATAACTTAAAATTTTGGGATAATTGGTTAATGACTACTGGAGTATAGTTTTTTAATATCTGTACAGCAATAGTTCAGTTAAGCATATTGTTTTGATTCTGTATCTTAGCTATCATCTCTAACTAACTCATAGTTAGTTGAGTTTAGTTAGAGCCTTAATGCTCTATAAATATGTAAAATCTGATTGTACAGGTTCAGTTCATTGAAACAGTAATACAGTTTATCTCTCCCACTTCTCGATTCTCTCTCGACTCTTTTAATGACAAATAAGAATTATTGACTTATTTTGGGAAAAACCTAAGTCCCACATTGGATAGAGATAAGACAAAGATAGAATATATATATATATATATATATATATATATATATATATATATATATATAAAGTAGGGGGCAACCCTCACCCCATGCTTTTGGGGTTAAGTTAGGTCAAAACCTACATTCTAAGATAGTATCAGAGTCTATCCTAAATGCATTCAAAGGACCACCCACCATGTTATCCACCCACCAAGCCCAAAAGTGTTGGGTGCGAGGGGGTGTATTGGAAAACACACAAATCCTACATTGGCTAGAGATAAGGCAAAGATAAAATATATAAGTGGGGGGCAACCCTCACCCCATGAGCTAACTTTTGGGGTTGAGTTAGGCCCAAACCCACATTCTAAGAACTTATAATTTTTCCTTTTGTTTTTATTACATTTTTTGGCTAACAATCCTTGTTCATCTATAAGTAAATCCCTTCGTACCTCCAAAAATAAACTTCACCAAAAAAAAATTTAAAATCAATCTAGCACTTTATGCTTTCAGTTTATACACTCTCAACAATCAACCAACATAATACAGAACTAGAAGACAAGGTGGTGTAAAAGAAAGGGATGAACAGACAGAAAATATCCAAAAGCACTCCACTCTTCAACATCAAATCAAGATTCAAATCGTGAATTGTCAAGCTAATTTTTGAATTGTGAATCATAATTTGTATAGAATCATATAATTCATAGACAATAAAAAATAATTTCAAATATATCATATAAATGATATATAGATTTCAATGTAATAATTATAGTAGAAACTGATAAAACAACTTAACCATAAGTATCATACAGGGGGGGGAAAATATTAGTCATATGTGAAGCCTCTGTTTTAGAAAATGGAAACTAAGCAATGAAATAGCCAAATAGAGTGCATGCATTGAATGAGTGAGAAAAAAAGTAGTGGAATAAACAAATAGGATAGGTTTAAGAGTGCTCCTTTAATTCCTTTTCATTTAACAATTTAAGCTTAAATCACTTTTCAATTCTTTCATGAAAATTGGTGAAAGAAAAGTAAAAAAATGAAGAAAAAAAAAATAATGATTTGTTGAGTCGTATGATTCATATCAATATGAAATTGCACCAATTCATTCATGTATCATAAGTTTCAATGTTATTTGAGATTCATCTTAGGATAGAAATCGATTGGTAGCATATCATAGGATTTGTATTGTGAATGATAAGATTCTAATAACTGTAAACAAGACTATTTAAACATCACCTCCCTTATTATGGTCATGTTAGAAGTTAATACAAAATCATAAATATCATACCTTTATACTGCATTACAGGGATTAGGGAGAAGCAAAATTTACCTTGAGTGCTTTTGCCAAAAGGCCATCCTTTCCACAGACATCCTTCCATCGTAGATTATCCAAAGTATTCTTCTTCAGCAAATCAAGTTCCCATTGGGCTCGTACTGCTTCCCTTGCAGCCCCAAGCAACAGCTTATCATGTGATATAGAAGTCTTGCGCCCCTGCTCCTGGTACAGCTCTATAGCAATATGCCCATGGGGCAGCCAGTCAACAGGAGCTACATTAACAGCCTCAGCACAGTTGAAGCCGCAGTTGAACCCAGAGTGGTAGGCTCTAGGAAATGTCAGAACAAAGTCCCCAGGGTTTTGGATACACCTATAAACTGGTACTCCTTTAGACTTCAGGATAGAAGGAGAAAGCTGAGTGACCTGCAACAAAAAGTTTGAAATTCAGGCATTAGATAAATATATGTCCAAAGAAATACACATGATCATCCAACATAAGTATGAACGGGTGGTTGAAATTAAGAGGTAAAAAATGGAAGATGGAACTTCACTCCACCCAGTGAGAACATAATAGTAATTTTAATCTTTTTTATTACCTCTCTAACAGATAAAAGAAGATGATTAAATGACATTTGTCAAGTGATAGAAAAACTTCTACTCACCAGCTTATGAAGCAAGTCAGGCTGTTCTTCAAAAAGTTCTGGTAAATGCTTTCTCATGACCTCTTCCAATTTGCAGGCATCTTTTCCAGGTACACCATACCACATTTTTGGAGCTCCCCAATGCATGTAATTCAATGAATATAAATGATGATCTTCCACATGCTGCATCAATAATTAAACCACAATGAAAATATAAAGATGTTATCAAAACTAAAGATGCTATGCCAACTAAGGGTTCATTCACTCACACGTAAACACACACACTTCACCAAAAGCGCACACACAACATCAACAAATTTCCACTCAACACACAACAAATAGTTCTGGTGTTTTGGTTTACCAAACAAATCAGAGCAAAAAGATGTCACCTATACTATGTATCCCCTTATTCTCACACAAATACACACCCTTACATCCCCCCCCCCCAAAAAAAAAAATCCTCAAAGGGCAAACAAAGACACAACACGCACATAGACATGCATGGGTTCCTATAAACAACAACAAATGAAAGACAAGCAAATATATACTAAAGATAAAGATACATATCTACATATATGTAACTGTAACAGTTATTGTCAAGATATTACAGATTTATTGCAAGTTGTTATATCATGTTTGATTCGTATTTACATAGATAGCCTATTTTTAGAATATTTGCTTTACATTGTAATTAGGACCATATTTTTAGATTTAGGTCCATTCTTTACTTATCTTTGGCTTCTCCTTGTATCTATCTATCTATCTATCTATCTATCTATCTATCTATATATATATATATATATATATATATATATATATATATATATATATATTCAACTCTTCATGTATCCTTCTGTACAGTTTAATCAATCAGAAATAAAGTATTTTTTTCAATCTTTTCCTTTGGTCTAAAGTGTTGTAAACACAAATTCTGAAGAATTCATGAAATACATTCTAGAAAATGAGGGAAATATGTAGTCCTTACCCAACAAAAGGAGGAAAAGCACATTCCTACATACAACCATGGCACTAGAACACCAGATATATCACTGCTTTCATAAGAGAGCAGAGATCCAGGTAGCCTTGCAAAGTTATTCAAATTCCAGCCAGATTTTATGTACTGTTCATGTGAAGCAGAACCTACTTGACTAGATTTGCTAGGGAAACCACTCCCAAAAATCCCAGTTTCCAGATCAGCTCCATAAAGCACCTGGAAGAGTATAGAAAATGAAATGTAAAGAGAACATCATATACTAAGGGCAACAAATAGGCAATAATTTCATGAAGCAGCAAACTATTGAGATTATATGGAAAGTGACCTCAATTTCTTCAGTAGGACTCTCGACCATCCGCCAATATTCACCTTCAATGTTCTCTACAGAAGGCTCTGAGGTACCATTTAAAATTGTTGTATTAGCACCCAAATGAGATACATTGTCATTTTTTCTGAAGTATTTGAGCTGAAAATCTTCTGCATATCTCTGAAATGTTTCCAGGGTAAATTCTGGACCAGGTTCAAACCCAAACCTTTCAACTTCACAAAATCCTGCATTAGGTCCTGTTCTAGTGCTATTATCCACCCCCATCCTTGTGCATCTTCTCCTTTTCCTCTTCATATTAGTTTGAATCTTTGACATCTTTCTCATTGAATCACGATTCTGAAGTTTGTCAACCCTCTGAACACGGGTAGAAAATTTAGAAGCCTCCCATATACTTTTTTCCTTGAGAGGACAAGGGGGTTTCCAAGAAGATGGTGGAACAATGCGACAAATTCCATATGGTTCAGCCCTGGAGCGAATGCTTGATATATATTTCAAAGTATCTTGAAACTCCTGGGAAAAAAATGACAAGTCAAGAGATATGATTTTCTGATAAAGCTAATTGACAGAACTAAACAGAACAGTGACATGGACAGAAGTAAATTCAAATGTGTCATAGGAACTGAATGAGACCTCTTCAGTAGGGTAGAAAACAGGAGCATCCTCAATATTTGGCCTACGAGCATCTTCTGGTCTCCACCTGGCAACAACCTGTCAGAAACTTCAATTGTCAATTACTCATCACGCAAGAGAAATGCCCAATAATAGCTATTTTATGATGAAGCAACCTCTATAATATATCATATGATAAAATTAACAATTAAAGTTCATTGGTGTCATTACAATAACTAGTCTGATTGATGAGAAGGTAGACCAAACCATTTATGTTTTAACATTCTCTTAATGTGGGTTTGGATCTAACTCAACCCCAAAAGCTAGCTCATAGGTTGTGGGTTGTCCCTTACTTATATACTCTATCTTGGCCTTATCTCTAGTCGATGTTGGACTTGGGTTTTTCCCAATACATTGCCTCACGCCCAACACTTTTTGGGCTTAGTGCGTGGATAATATGGCGGGTGGTCCGTTAATGGATCTAGGACAGGCTCTAGTACCATGTTAGATTTCAGATTAAAAACAATTGGTACGAAGTGAAGTTGCCCAATAGATATCTAAGGTTAGATTTCAGCTTAAAACCAATTGGCACTAAGTGAAGTTGCTCGACAGATATCCAAGTTGCACCCCGAGAATTGAGGCAGACAATGTGGGACTTCCTAACACCCCCCTCCACAAATGCCTGCCAGAACAGGCGAGAACCAATATGGGCTGAAGAGCTCTGATACTATGTTAGAAGTGGATTTGGGCCTAACTCAACCCCAAAAGCTAACTCATAAGATGAGGGTTGCTCCTTACTTATATACTCTATCTCAGCCTTATCTCTAGAATGTAGGACTTAGGTTTTTCCCAACACATTCAATAAGGGAAAGGGAACATCCAAATTCGTAAAACTTGCCAATACAAATGTCATTATTACTACCTTATTACTCTCTATTATTTGTACTTTTCTCTTTCTTAATAAATTCTTCATTTTTCAAAAAACAATTAATGTATGTCTATATTAAGTTATTAACATAATAATAAAAGAAACAACACTGATAGAGGAGAATGGAGACAACAAGCTAGAGTTGATTCATTAATAATGAGACCAATAATACTTTCTAACAGGAATAAATCATGAGATTTTAGAAATAGACCTTTTGGCAATTACTGCAATCTGGACATCCACGGATGACTCCTCGAGGAAGACAAGATCTTGAGGAGAAATTCTGCATTGACATTCATATGTAAGACACTAACCAGAATTTGTGCACTCAAATATTTAGGAAATGTTGTGCATTGACTCAAAATCAAGACATCTAAAAAAAAAATGAACCAATATAAGACTGACTTGATCAAGCTGCTCACAGTCAGGGTCTTCATCTGAAATGTTCTCATATTGTCCATAATTAATCCATGGTCTTCGTCGAAGGGATTTAGGAACCTTTGCAGTATCACCAACTTGAATATCATTTTCCGCCTGAATTGATGGTGATTCAGAAGCACTAGTAGAGGCTGAACAGCTGGTCATATTTTTATCATCTTGTTTTTCATTGTTTTCTACCCTCTTCAGTGAGAAAGATGTATATGACTCAAAACCTGGTGGAACTGATGGAAAATCATCATTATCTTCTTTAACACATATTCTCATAAGCTCAGTCCCCATCATAACCTCATGCAAAAAGGCAATAGGAAATAATCTCTCTGATTTGTCTTCCCTGTATGAACTAAGGACTAAGGAGTCAGCATAAAGCCATAATCTGCGCGCGCACACAGAGACACAAAAAAGCCATAAACTTACTTTGATAAGAAGAGTACTTATGAAGTGAAAGATGTAGAGTTTGTTGGTTTTCTGAACTTCCACTGCATAGTAAAGCTAGAAATCACATCAATAGATGCTAATTCAAGGTCCCGGTAACTTCAAAAATTGTGGGAATAGATCAATCTGAAATAAGTCACAATAAACAAATAGAGACAGCTCAGACAAGGTCATATACAATACAGTATCTTATCATTCCATACTTCATTTTCCATTTTCTATTTACTCAAAATTGTTATCCTTACTCTTGTCGGACTAAAACTCAGTAAAGCAATTGACATTCATCCAACAGAATGGCAGATCAGAAAGCAAAGACATATTAAAACTTTGACATGTTCTTTTTTGTTAATATTCTTGTTGAATCAATTGACAAATGAATGATCAAGCTTAATGTAGGAGAATGCAACATCTAAATGCATGCAACGACCTGCATTCTTTATCTCTTTCTCACTTATCCCTCTTTTAATATTTCTCTTTATCTTTCTTCAGAACCAAATCCCTAGTTCATTACATTTCAACAATCAGATCATGAGACCAAAATATAAAAAAATTCAGTAATCACTGACATGATCCCAAAGATGACCTAAAAGAGCCGGTAGAATTTGTTCAAAAGGACCTTCATAGACTATATAGTTAACATTATCTGTATAACTAGCAAAACAGATGTATAGAGCAGAGCAAGCATAATTATAAACTCACTGCAATAATATTATTTAGAAAAATTAAAAGAGAAGAAACCTAACAATAATTAATAATTATTATAGTAATAAAAAGGAACTTTAGTCAATTTTACTATAATCAAGCGATTTTTGTAGTGATTACCTATAATCCTTACAAGAAACAAAAGACCACATCCTATCAGGAGTTACCTAATCGAAATCGTAGAGGAATTGCGATTTTCTATTGTATGGTTGAACACGTGGAAAATTGGGGTTAGTACAATGGAGTATCGATAAAAAAATAAAGGAAAATTTCGAAGTCCTATAGATGGCCGGTGATGAGAACGATAAGCGTGGAGAATTGAAGACAAAGTGAAAACTCTACAAACCCTAACAAGATGGAGGAAGATGACGATTGAGGAAGCAACATAGATAAATATGTATCCTCTACATTAATGTCTAGATGAAAAACTTTTTTCCCTATCTTTTGTTTTATGTTTTTTTTGGTCAACTTTGTTTTGGGGTAAACTTTGCAATAGTGCATAATTTGTATAAAGTATTGGGCCCAAGGACATTTTCGGTTTTTTATCTGCTTTCTGGCTTCGCCTCGTGGTCTATGTCTAGCCGAATCCCTATAACTAGTACACTTTTTCATGTATATCTTTATAAATAGTAGTATTTGTACTATAAATTATAATTTTTAATTTAATACTTTTAATTATAATCTTAAACTTTAAATTTTTTAATATTTTACACTATAATTTATTTTCATATAAAATATTTATAAATGTATTCCATTGTACGATAACTTCAATTCACTATTTATAATAATACGTTTATCTAATAAATAATTATTTTCGCATACTTCAATTTAAATTTTAAAATAATAATAATAAATAGTTGAACATGTTTTAATTAATAAAAATTATTACAAAGTACGATGAACAAAAAACTCGTTTGAAATTTAATAATGAAATCACCCATTGTACGATAACTTTAATTCACTATTTATAATAATACATTTATCTAATAAATAATTATTTTTGCATACTTCAATTTAAATTTTAAAATAATAATAAAAAATAGTTGGACATGTTTTAATTAATAAAAATTATTACAAAAAGTACGATGAAGAAAAACTCGTTTGAAATTTAATAATGAAATCACTCAATCTTTGTGATTTATTTGAAGTAATATTTAAGTGTGTGTATATATATATATATATATATATATTACTCTATATGCATATGAATTTATATATTTACATTAAATATATTTTTTACCTGTATGTTTTATTTGTAATAGAAGTTAAACGAGTTTAAGAGTGATTAAGTACATCAACTAAATTATAATATTGGTCACTAATTAATTTTTTTATCAGAAATTTTGGTTCTTTTGTTTTTCTTCCTATAATTTTAGTCTCACATGTTTAAAAAATTTACCATTTTGGTTCATTTTCAATTTTGCATATACTTTATTTTATTTTATTTTTTTGTTTACTTTCTATATATATTAAAATTATACAGCCATTATCACCCGTCAACAACCGGACAATTATTCACTTTTTACTTTTTTTTGAAATCAAAACATTTTTTTCTTTTGTTTTTTTCTATTTCTTTTTTCACTTCAAAAACCGTGCGTTGCATGTATTTCAATAATAGTTAAACTTAACATATTCATTTAATCATTTAAGATAATATCATTAAATAACTTAATTAAAATATAAAAATAATATTAAAAAATTGAATCAAAATTACATATTTTAAAAAGAGTGGAGACAATATTGTGGAAAAAATAGAAGACGAAAATCTCATATTAAAAATTTATATTTAGCCAAATACATCTTGGTTTCTAAGGCAAAAATAAAAAGTAAGAGATAAAAGATGGAGATAAGTATCCGGCTTCAAAACAGTGATTACAATAATGTAGGCTAGTTGCAAAAGCATTGGTGAGTATACTTGTCTCGTATAAGTAGTTGTGTATGAAATAATAATTGTTGGTGATAAGGCTTATTCTTGTTGAGACTTTTTTTTTTTTTTTTAGTATTAAGGATTATACTTAAGTTTGAGATTTGAGATAAGGAGAGATTTTGCATAATATAAATGCAGAAATTGATTTGTTGGGTTTTTTTTTTTTTTCATCAAGTCTTTTTTATTTGTTGGATGCTTGAACAAGTAACTTTCCAAGTTCTATTGATAAGAAGAGATTTTGCATAATATAAATGGAGAAATTGATTTGTTGGATTTTTTTTAATCAAGTGTTTTTTATTTGTTGAATGATTGAACAAGTAACTTTCCAAGTTCTATTGGTATCTTATGTTTTGTATTGGAATTGGTTTATTTTCCTTTCAAAAGATAAAGGTCAAGTCTTTTAAATTTGAGTTAGTATTGTTTTTAAAATTGTTTTCGATTTTGAAAATGATTTTGAATTTTTTTACTAATTCAAAATATGAAACTTATCTCATTATTAATGTTCAAATCAAATGGGTCATAGTACATAATAAAAGTAACATGAAACGTGAATCACAAATAATATTGACATTAAAATTGTTTGGTAGAAAGGTTTCAAAGATTCCATCATTGAATTAGACTCTAAAATTAATGGGTATAAAACCAAGTGTGAATTCAAGTCCTTCATTCCTGAATTCACACTAGCTACAACAAATGAGAATAGTTTGGTATATAATAGTGGAAGGGGATACTCTCATATAAAAAAATCAAATGGGATAATAGGATAAAAAAAAATCTATAGAATAGTATTTTAAGATTTTTTATTTTACTCCTTCTATTTTGTACATGGTCATCTTGACATTTCTTTAAGTGTATTTCCTCAGAGTTTTTAGTTTGTTATTGGTGTCTTTCTCATCTTCCCAAAAAAAAACTTTAAAAATTTAATATCAATTTTTTTATTAATTTCTCGTGAAACTCACTTTATAGTCATTTTTTTAACGTTGAGTTTTATATAGATGAATCTAATTAGATAAGTTTTATGTACTAAATTAGTAAGAAAAACATATTTTAATGTCCAATTTTTTTTGGTTTCAGATTTGAGAGTTAAATGAGCAAAATAAAATATTTAAAGGTAAAGAATCAAAACAAATTTTAGAAAAAAGATAAAAAAGATAAAAAAAAAATAAAAATATATCTTAGCCAAAAATACTCAAAAAGTAACTCAAGAGACGGATTTGACCAAAGAGAATACAAATGTATCTCACATATTATAAAACAAATACTAAAAAATTGTTGGTCCTGAGTGAAATAATTGAGTTATATTTTTTTAATCAAAATTTTATGTTTGAGAGCATTTGGATAGAAAAAAATATAATTGGAATAAAAGATATCACTAAAAAATGTGATTAGTATCAATAAAATCAATAAATATTTCACATTAATATTAATATCATAATGATAAAAAAATATTATAAAACAAATATAACTAATACAAATTCAATATGAAAAAAAAATCAATTTGCATTTTGGTTTGGCATTCCTCCCTGATTCATATATAAATAATTCTATTGGAATTTCAGTCATTGTTATATTGTGTCATATGTAATTAATCATAAAACACAACAAAAATAGAGATTTTGTTGCGCATTGCGTGTGTGTGTGTGTGTTTTTATCTTATTAAAGCAGTTGCAAGTATAAACTATCATAATTAGTATTGTCGCGAAAATAAATTTAGAGAAAGAAAATGATACTTGACTTTAATTATACAGTGATCTATATACACTCTATAATAATAATAATAATACACCCTGTAGTAAAAAATTTAACAAAGAAATAAATCAAACGTAACTTTAAATATCACGTAAGTTGCTTAACTGCCTAGATTTTAAATACTAAAATAAAAATAAATAAATAAAGTTTAAAAAACTACGAGTCATTTTTCCCTTTTTTCAATAGCTGTTTAGTGGAAGAAGCAAAATAATAACTGTATTAAGGTCGTGATAATAAGGATATATAAGGAAGTGAAGGAAGAAAAGAGAAGAAACTTACCTTATGAAATGCAAAATTAACCATAACTGTTAGTTGCCGCCGGCGCCATAGAACAGGGATCCAATAACAACTTGAATCTTTAGTTGAAACTTGACACTACAAAACGGGGAGCGTAAGGATTGTCACTTGAGAGTGAAAGCGATACAATGAAGGGGTAAAGAAACTAAAGTGAGTGAGTGGGGAAGAATATTTCTCAATTTCTTTTATTCTATTAATTTATAACACAACCTTCACCACAAGATAAAAATTTAACTTGTGCATACGATAGGATTAGAATATTTTATTATATTTAATTTCTTCGTCAAACAATATATTATGATTAGAATATGATAGAATTAGTCTAATAGTCGAGAGTTTGAATAATATGTATGAGATAATAGATTTTGATTTCAATGTTATCATTGTAGGCAAAAAAATATATAGAAAGACAATAAGAAATAACTCATTCCATTACATCACTCTTGTAAGGTTTGTTGGATAGGCCGAATATAATTAAGGTTGAACAGTCTATTAGTTTGCACAATGTACTTTTCAAAATGGTGATATACCATAACCGATAGGCTCAAGATGATTCTTTCAAAGATTGCAAGTGAAAATTAAAGTGTTTTGTACCAAATAAAACAATCATTTGTCTTATAGAACTAGTTTTTTTTTTTTTTACCAAAACAAATGTGAAAAAAAAAAACAAGACATTTATTTAAGCCTTTGAATATCTATGAAGGAGCTTTTGGGAAGAAAAAAATCAACCTGAACAAATCAAAGTTATCTTTTAGCAAAAATGGGCCTAATTCCATTATTGATTATAATAACCTAGGTTTTATAGAAAGAAAGAAAGAAAATTTAAATTTATAAAATTTTGTCGCAAAAGTCTTAGGACGGAATTAGTGACAGAATTAGCGACGGATGGAGTCTGGCGTCAGTAGTGCTAGAGAGGCGTCAGTAGCATGGGAGTGCAGGAGAAGGCCATTTCTCCCTGGAATCTGGCGCCAGTAGCGCCAGAGTGGTGCCATCAGCGCCAGATGCACTGGGAACTGGTGCCGGTAGCGCCAGAATGCTCCAGGAAGCCTATTTCCCTTGGAATGTGGCGCCGGTAGCGCCAGAGTGGTGCCACCAGCGCGGGAGCACGGGCAGACCCACTATAAAAATGCCATTTTACGAATTTTGGCCCAAATTCCCTTGCTTCTTCTTCCTCTAGCCTTGCACCTCCATTGCTGAGCACCCAAGCTTCTTAAACATTTTTTTTTCATCAAAACACCTCCCACCAAACATGAAACTTGTGAGAAACCTTCTTGTGAGCTAGAATCCTTCATCCTTTTTTCCCAAAAATCCATCAATCGGAGAAATCCCTTTCTCTAGGGAACTTTGGGAAAAGCTTGAGTTTGCGGAAAAGACGGCGATTCAAGGACGTTAAGGCCTGGGAAAGTCATTTTCTAGCATTCCTTGACCGTTTAGAGGTAAGAAACTCAAGTTTTACCATTTGATTTGTGAGTTTGATTTTGGGATGAATGGTGACCCATTTGAGTTAGAGCTAGAATTAGCCTTGGGTCCTTTAGAAAAGTATGTTTAGAATGTTGTTGTGATGAAGGATTAGCTCTCAAATGTTAGTTTCATGAACTTTGATTCTTGGCTCTGAGATATGCATGTGTTGATATTTTGTTGGTTAATTGATGATTATAGAACATGCATGAGCCTTGATACTTGCTCTACATGTGCCTGAGAGGC
>PYAF01005373.1:156613-171136 GCA_007407185.1 Glycine tomentella | reverse complement strand
TTAGCCTTGGGTCCTTTAGAAAAGTATGTTTAGAATGTTGTTGTGATGAAGGATTAGCTCTCAAATGTTAGTTTCATGAACTTTGATTCTTGGCTCTGAGATATGCATGTGTTGATATTTTGTTGGTTAATTGATGATTATAGAACATGCATGAGCCTTGATACTTGCTCTACATGTGCCTGAGAGGCTATATGAACGGTTACATTGTGTGAAGGAAACCGTTCAAACTATGTTGTGAATTCTTGAGTTTGGCCTGTATAGAGCTTAGAGCTTTTTGTTTTGGCTTGCACCGAGTCTTGTGGAGACTCTAGTGCTTTGGCTAGGCCAAGATGATCACTGAGGGTCTATGTATTGTTAGTGATTGATGAGCCTTGGTAACCTTAAGTTATATGACTTTGAGATTTTGGAAAGGAAGGACGTTCCTTTCATTGTGACGGTTGAGAACCGAGTTATATGCTTATGCCTTGTGTGGTTGCTTTGGTTTTGATTTAAGTTGTATGCCTTATATAGGGCGTGACACCGAGGGTGTCAGTGGCGTAAACCATCGATTAGGGAGAGAACTGCAGAGCACGGTTTTGCCAAGTAAGTTCTTAGTTTCTTGGGAGTGTTTCCCACTGCTGTGTTCCACCATACTCCGAGGGAATGATGGTTGCATTCATGATGCATGCATTGAATTGGTTGTTGCTTTCTCATAATGATATGTATGCATGCTTCTATGCTTTGTATGTATGGTTACCTGTTGAATAGATCTTCTGGTCAGTTAGATAGATATGGACCTCCCTTGTAGAAGAACGCACCTCCTAGCTTGGTTTGCTCTTGGGTGATGATGATCCTAGGGTGATGATGATCCCTTAAGACCAAGAGATAGGTGGTCCCGTCACGGTTGAAGTCTATTCTCGGAGGTGCCATATACGTGCGTCCATGCGTAAGGGGTAGCTCCCGATGGGATGACACGGGTGTGAGTTCCGGTCTCACACTGAGGTTTGATGCTGATGATGATGCATTGTGGCGGCATAGTTCCTCAGTATACATTAGAGTTAGATGACTTGGCTATATATTGTTATGAGGACCGGGAGGCCAGATTGTTTGTGATGCCTTGATGACGTGTGTCATGAAAGTGAGCCAAGGTGAAGGAGATGCCTCCAAAGACCCTGAGCTTACTGAGATGTGCATCTCACCCCGTGTGGGGATTATGTTTTACAGGTGATCCATCTGGCAGAGATGATCGGTTTCAGGGTGGGAGGCCCCAGTAGAGACATTGTCTGCACAGTTGTGTGGCAGCTTGAGGAGAGCTTGGTAGCTTAGTTTTGCTGATGATGCTTTGTACCCCTGTAGAGGGAAGATGTGTGTGTGTGCACACATGTTATGTTTTGTAATGTCTATATATCTTGTATGCCCTCGTGTGAAGAAGTGATCTTTGAGATCAAAAGCACCCGGATGCTTATTCTTTTGTATAGACACTGTGAGTGTCACCTGATGTATGTATATACCTTTGATACCTCCTGATATATCTGTAGAGATATTGGTTATTTCATCTGCCTTTGGTTATGTTTGTTTGGATCAATGAGGCTGTCATGTGTGTTTATGTTTTATGTTAAAGTTATATGTGTACCATACATAATGTATTCAGAGATATGGTTTCGAAATCGCTTCCGTAGCTTATTAATTAAAGTAATTAAGAGCTTATCTGATTAAGTAATATGTTAATACACCGGATGCATACAGGGTGTTACATTGATGACCTTGTTAATTAGAGAGTCAAAGTGGTTGCTAGTCATCATACATTTTTGGGCTTGCCAACCATGATGGGTAGGTTGAAGAACCAAAGGTCTCAAGTTGTAGTTCAAACTATTCTCTTTTATTTGATGGAATTTTTTTATTGTCAATGTAACTATATAGAAAGCATAACAACGTGGTTTTTTGGTGAGGTGATGTAGATTCTGAGAAGATTTGAGCTGGAACATCTCTTGTTATCCAAATAGATAGTAAAACTCAAAAAGAGAAGGGGTCTAAATTGAGTTCTTTTGAACAACGTCTTCACAAAATATTCTGAGAAGATTTGAGCTGGAACATCTCTTGTTATCCAAATAGATAGTAAAACTCAAAAAGAGAAGGGGTCTAAATTGAGTTATTTTGAACAACGTCTTCACAAAATATTTTCCCAAATTGTTAAGGATAAACGTGAAGAAATAGACTAAGAGAAAACCCAAATTGATTCAATTAACAATCAAAATAAAATAAGATATTAAATCAAACACAATAATTTTTTTTTTTTAAGTGTGGGATAAAAGAAAGTGTACCAATAATTTATACAGTTCGGTCGCCAAAACAAGCAAGCCAAAGGCTATAACAAATTGAAACAATAATGGGCTCACCTCAACCAAAATGGCTCAAGAGAAACATTGTAATCCAATTGTTTTTTCTCTCTTTTCCTCCCATTAGATTCTTAGAAAAATGTCATTTTATATAAGTTTTCAAAGATAATCCCATTAATTATTTGAAGCTTGATTGATTATTTAAATTTTTAAAATATATTGATTTAGATAATTAAAAATATTACTTTTTATATGTAGAAATCAAATATAAGTACCAAAACATTTACAATAATTCACATATTTTACTCAACTAGCTTAACTAAATTCTTTTGATAAAAATGGATTGAGTTATGTAAGGGATATTATAATTAAGATAAAACTCCAAATTCAAATATTTGCAATATAGAAGTCTTTTTATTTGACTAATTGATTTGGATAATAATGAAAATCAAAATTTTAATTCAAAATCTGTATGTAGAGAAAAATATAAGATTTGAAAATCCTTAATTAAATTTGACTTGGATATGAATTAAAACGACGTCATTTATAAATTCTGAAATCTAAATTATTTTGAAACCTAATCAATTATTTAATTTGATAAAAAACAAGATAAAAATAATTCAAATTATTTAGACATTGTATTGATAATTAGGGAATCAATTCTTTAAACTAGGAATCAATTCCTCTATAATTTGTGTAATCCAAAAATTATAATTATTTTCTCTCTCTTCCAATCCTTTCAATATTAGAGGGACAACAAAAACATAAAAAAAAGTACATTAAAAAATTTCTTCCTCAATCCCTTTCATTCTATTCCCCTCCAACTAAATGTACATTAATACTAGTCGTTTTTTTTTTCACACTTGGTTTGGGAATTGGTTTGGATAAATCTATATTCAAAGGTTTTTTTTTTTTCATAGTTCAAATATTAATAGTTAATTATTATTATTTTATTAGTATGGGGATTCAAATTTAAGACATTTCTCCTTTTCATTCTATCTTCACCACCAAACCAACAGAACTTATAAGATATATCCCTTTATATATAAGGAATGATGCCATTTTTCCATATGTTTTTCTTTTTGATTCACTTATTGGTAAATCCATTTCTCATCACACCTCAAATTGGGAACCCCATTTTCAGGTACCCTTATTTTACCCTCATTTAGATAAATCAATTTTGAGAACAATTGTTTCAAGAAAAATATTTGCTTCTAAACTCTTAAGGCAACATTATTTTTTAAAAGCAATACCGTTTGGGGGATAATTGCTTAGGGAAAGATAGGCCGACATTACTTTTTAAAGACAATACAAACTTAGGAACAAGTATTCCGCGAGGCACTTAAGATAAACACCAAATTCGAACTCATCATGAAAGAGTGAAGACTGTTCATAGTAGCAGATGCTCCTACGATCCTTAACGGGACCCATAAGCAGGCACATGCAACCATTGGAATGGTCCGTTTGGTCGTGACCAAAAGATGCCTTTGGAGCAGACTTCTACGAGGTCATCTTACCAAACGCAAGCAATGCAATGGGAACAAATAGAAATAATAAAATGCTAGGCTATAACCAGAAGTTACCTGGAAAAAAATTGGAATTTGGTGAAGAAGGAAAGTTCGTCTACAAAGAAAAGGAAATCGAAGCAAGGACAACAAAGACTTCAGGAAAATACAAGTTAGATTGTTTGGTTAAACCAATATATACCTATATTTAATACTTATAAAGTTCATTTACTAAAATTATCGCATGATATTTTTCAAAAATCTTTCACTTTAATTACTTCCCTTGATTTTCTTTTATTTCACAATATGTTGTTTTGACTTTCATATTTAATTTTCAACTTTTAACTTTTTTTTATAATTATTTTTCTTATTTTAAATTCTAAATAAATGAAAAATGTCATTTTCCACTTGTTAGTATATTGACACTCCCTAACCAACCATTTGGATCATTTATATTCCTCTTAAATTAAATTTTATTGTCTTCTACTATTCGCTAGTCAATTCAAACATCTGGTCAAACATTAAACCTTAATAAATATGAGGTTTTATTTAGGTCAAATACATTGGAGTCCAAGAAAGCCTCTCTTGCTGGACGGTTTGGGGTGCAAAATATGGTTGGAATGGACAAATATCTTGGTATGCCATCTATGGCTGGAAGGAATAGCTAGGAAGACAACCTTTAAATATGTTAAAGACCGAATTTCGAAGAAGATCAATTCGTTGAGTGACAAGGCAGGCTGTGACTGTGAGGTAATGATCAAATCTGTTTTACAATCTATCCCTACCCAAGTTATGAGTACTTATCTTCTTCCAAGTCATTGTGTCAAGAGATTTAGCGCATGCTAAATTCTTATTGGTAGGAAGCGGATGGTGGAAAGGAATACAGTGGTTGTCTTGGGATAGAATTGCTATTAGTAAGGATGATAGGGGGTTTGAATTTTCGAAATCTTCTTGCCTTTAAATTGACAATGCTTGGAAAACAAGGGTGAAAATTTGTCCTCTAACCCTAAGAGAAAAAGATTGAGCAGAAGTCTTCAGAGTGACATTTCTGTTTGAAGAGGGAAATGTTAGAAAATTTCCTTTGCTAGTTGTGTACACTGTAGTTTTATGTTCCACTAGCAGTCCACTTGTTTTCCATGGCCACTATGAAATAAATGTGAACTATATTGATATTGGTAACTATGGTATTGATCTAAAATCGTATGATACTTTATTCATTTACATAAAAAGTAACATGATATACACTTTAAAATTATAAAATTATATATTAGTATATATTAACTTCCTTTTAGAATTTAAATATTTATGATTTCTTAATGTAAAAAGTTGGAGACTCTTATGCTTTATTTGGTGTTTGAGCAATTTAGATGAAAAATTCTTTTAAATCTTACTATTTCTTTGATCTATGTATTTTTTTTTGTTAGTCTTATCTTAGATTGATATTTCCACATAATTTTCCAGGTTTCCAGTAATTTTATTTTTATTCACAATTTTTATTTTTATTTTATATTTTATATTATGTTATTGGGCTCGTAAACCAATCCATTAACTTGTTGTCTAAGTGGGCTGGATAAAAATTAAATAATAAACCATCCATTTATTGAGCCAATAAAGTTGATATATACAATTATGCGAGTTGGTGGTTTCCGGCGGTTAATTGCGACTTTAAAATAAATCACATTAATATGTATAATCTAATCATAAAAATGTAATGTGAATTATATATTTACATCAATCAATCAAATTTAATATTTTTTTTTGCAATTCAAATTGAAGGAGGACCTTATAACAAATTTTTATTTTTATTTTAAACTTTAATTTAATATTTTATTAAAAGATTACTTTGTCCAAAATCTTCACTATTGGAAATTTTGATTTTAAATCAACAGCTGAGATTTTCAATTTTCTTTATCTTTTCCTCTTTCCCAATGTATCCTTGAAACCCTAATCCTTCGTTACCACCAACCTCTCTCAACCTCCAAATCTCCAATGGTCACCCTCTTCCTCTCCACTTATATTTTTATTTTAATCATCTCTAGATTCACATTTAAACAACATTTTTGCTAAAAAGATTAAAGAACAAGCCTCCAGTTAAGGCCTATAATAAATTCACATCTAACCCACCTAAGCTATATTTAGCGCCTAATCCCTGGACATCTCTTTGTACATTTTAATTGATTAATCTTTCCAACAACCAACTATATCTCTTGCAACGACTCTGACTGTCACAAAATATCAATGCCCAGCTCCACATAATCAAAAAACCTATCAATCGTCACATAACCACCACAATCAGTTGTTAATTCAAAAATCAAAATATCAAATGATGAAGATTAGGAATAAAGTGACCCTTTAATAAAATATTAAATTAAAAACTAAAATAAAAATATAAAATTTGTTATAAGATCCTCAAATTTAAATTATAAAAAAAAAGTTAATTGAGTAATGTGACTATATAATCTATATGATATTCCATGATTAAATTCAATATAATACACATTAGTGTGACTTATTTTAAAGTCACACTAAACTAACAACTTTTATATAACTACCCTCATCATAATATCAAATAAAATTATATTAATTGTATGAATGTTGAATTCACTTCTTTTTTTTTTTTTTTTGCCTTAAAAAAATATTGAATTCACTTACCTCGTTTATTTAGAGAGGGGAAACATGCACTGATGCACATGTCCTTGGTGCCAATTGCAAAAGAGTGTAAGACCACAAATTTCTTCACGCACATTTTTTATATGATGTTTATTTAGAGAGGGAGACATGCACACATGTCTTTGGTGCCATATATAAGAGTGTATGGCCACACATTTCTTCACGCACAATCTTTATATGATGATAATGATAATGATAACATCCTTAGCATGGCGACACGTGAGGTAAGTACATTGTAATAAACCAAATATATATGTTCAACAACGTACGAATCTCATCGTTAGACGCTGAAGGTCAAGAAAATAACACACACATATACATATAGCCAACAAAAATCATGAAATCCAAAAAATAAAATAAAATAAAAAACATTTCTACAAAAACCAAATATAGTGGCCAACATGCATGTAAATATGATTATGCCTTACTCACAAATAAACACCCTTTTTGTTTTTTTTGGGAGTCTGCAATTTTTAAACTGAATTAAAGGAAAATATATATTTTTATAGTGTTTTGATCCACTTTTTTATAGGATTGTCTCATTAAATACAGCTACTAAATTAAGCAGATCTCATACAATAAAATTTTAGACTAATCCTTCGTTATAAACTAGCTGAAACTAATAAGCTAATTGAATGAGTTAATTATATTTGATAAGATTAACTGATAATTAATTAATTAATAAATGTGTAAAATGGCATAAAAGGATATAATTAATTATTTAATTAAAAAAGTAATTTAAAATAAGATTTCAAGTTAATTAATGAGAGAGAAAAATGATAAAGAAAAAAAACTAGTAAGTTATAAGTTATTTGAAGTAATTTATAAAAATGTTAGATATTACTTAAAATAAACTCTTATGCTAAACAAATTTTTCATGGGATGGGAGAGGAGCTAGTTATCTGGGACTATGTTGGTAGATGACAATTTGGTTTTTCTATTCATCTGGGACTTGGGGACCACATTTTGGCTGAGATGCTGACTTTAAAACATGGTCTCCTTTATGCGTGGGATCAAGGTCTGAGGAAGATTATTTGCGAGACAAAAAATAGTGACATTGCTACAAGCTTAAATGCTGTCCATGCGGAAAGTTTACGTCTTCACTGTTATGGAGATATCCTCCATTAAATCATGGAGATCGTGAAGAGGGATTGGAAATGCCCCATCATTCATATTTCCCGGGATGCTAACAGAGTGGCTGTAGTTCTCACAGTGATAAGGTAGCCACGGAGTGGACCTTCCCTACAAGTAATATTCTTGCAGTTCTAGGATTTTATTTGGCTTGTGTGCCTTAGTTTCTTTGCTTCTGTTCATTTTATATGTACCAAAAAAAAAAAAAACAAATTTGGTCAAATTAATTTATAAACTAATTAAATAAACTTATAAACTTTTTCATTACTTATAAGTTAGTTAAATGAGTTTACAAGCTTTCCGAGTGTGTCTTACCAAACACACCAATACATAATCATTTAAAAAAATATACAGATAGGAACTGAAATATAATACTTTAGATTTTAAAATTAAAACTTTTTCGATAACTTGTGCATTACAAATTAATTAATATTTTTTCTTGACGAAACAAATTGATGTTAATTACTCATCGAAGTGAAATTTTAGCTTTAATTTGAGAAACAAAAGATTGGTCCTCATATATTTATGAGTTTGGAATGGAACAAAAGATAATGCCTCCTTAATTATATTATATGTATAAAATGTAAATATATATTTCATAGAGAAATAGACATATAATATTCTTTTATTACTATATTATTAGTATAGAATATTAATTTATTGGTTTTGTTGATAATTATTTTTTTATAAGAATTTAATTGACCATCTTTGATGATTTTCTTCTTTTAAGCACTTTTTTTAATCTATTAGACTTTAACTCAAAATTTTATTTAAAGAGATTAAGTTTAATACAACCCAAATCAACAACTTGTTTGTAATAGTTTGATAAGCACGTAGTTTAATTTCATCAAAAGATTATGTTTTGTTATATTGAGCCAATAACATAATTTTAACAAATTTAAAAAATATTCATCCCTATTTTATTTTAGATTATTTTTTCATTTTTTTCTTATTTTCACTTTGTCTTACCCTCTTCATTTTTTTGTCTTATTTTTGATTTATTATTGAATTTATCTACCACCGATCCTAATTAACTTGGGTTAAAGGTGTTGTTGTTGTTGATATTGATATATTATATTTTCTTTTAATTACTCTTATGTTTTCATTTATCATCAACAAATATTTTTTTCTACTAGTAAAATTATCTTCTATCACCTACAAAACAAAAAATACATAAATTACAAGAAAATTCATTTTTTAAGCATTTTAGGATGCAAAATCATTAATGATAATATTATGATCATGACGGTTTTTTAACATATTCTTCTCAATGGATAAAATTATCAAAGCAAACCATCTTCCTCATGACATTGATGATTTCAAACAGGTTTTTATTAATTTTAGTTTTGACCTTTTTGGACTTTTTTAGGGCCCTCCAAATTAGGCTCCAAATCGGTCCTAAACATTAAATTTAAGTTGTACTGATATATAATTTTTCAACATATTTCTAAAATAAAAAGCTATACCTAATATTGTAATTGATGCATATCAAGAGTTGCTATGCTACAAGGCTCTCTAAAATATTGATGCATGCTTTTGTGGCTACGAATGAGCAGTTAGGGAATAATGTGCCGTTATCAATGGTTCTAATCAGCATGAGCATCCACTATATATTAATCTAAAATAAAATTTAGCTCTCATCTCAGTTATATTTATTAGAACACCACCTATAGGCCGGAATGATTATTTTATTCCAAGCTCCTGTAAAATATGGAAAACTACTATATGGCTGGTGTTGAAAGACTAAGTAATGAAATCTGGGAATATAACTTTGTTCAGCCTTCTAGATATTTAGGTCACATTTTAACCATTTTCAAAGATGGATGGTGTCTAAAAAGGAGATTACCAGAATATATTATTTTTCCTTTGCATCTAAAATCTGCTTTCTTATTTATAAGCTCATCCATATCCCACGACACTTGTTATTCCCATTTCATCAAGCATGCACCTATAGATACCATTCCTGTCTGAAAGGTCGTAACATCATGCACTTGGTTTAGTTGAGAGGAAAATGCTATATATAAAATATCTACATCTACATATGAAAAAAAAAAAAGAATTGATACTCTTTTCCGTGCCATTAGTTTTGCCTATATATGTTAAAGTGTACTATAAAACTCTAGCGTGATTACAATACATTATCATTTTAAGAGAAGCAAATGGCACAGAGGAATATATTCCTTCGCTGGTTTCTTCCTTAGTTTGTTCTTCTTTTCTTCTTTATATCTACCATGGTTTCCTTACTACAGAAAGCTTTCGGCTCTGAAATCTCTTCGTTTATATACCGCCTTTTTATCTATCAAGATCATAACAAAGGCATTCCTAGGAACTTCAAGATGCCAAAGAAGGGTCGACCACTTTCCTTGCAGGTTTGCATTCATATTATTATTTTCATTAATCTTGAAAGTGGAATAGCACCATGTATATATAGAGGGAAAGATAATTAATAGTTTCTCCTTGATATTACATGATTCATTCTTTCTCCATCGATCAGTAGTGCAGTTCCTTGTTTTCCTCATTTCAGTTCATGATCATTCATTTTATTCATAGTAAATTTTGGAATAATTGAAATGAAACTGAAACTGAAAACTCTTATTTATGCATGCAAGTGAGATTAATTTCCAATTATGATGATAAATTTAATCAGAATTTGGTTTTAATGGTATTGGAAAGAATGAATAGTTTGTATCAGATCGATGATATGATAAGTTGAAACTCAATCTATTGTTATTATTGTTAAAAAAAATCCATCGGTATTAGAAAAAGAGACTCAATATATGAACATCTCCTTTTGATTAAAAAATTGAAGGTGAAGAAAAAAAGTAGAAAGAATAAAAATTTATTTTATGGCAGGTTAATTATATATCTGGTCAGACACGGAGTAGACACGGAGTAAAAGAGTGAAAAAAGTGGTTTTCCAGATGAGTTCGTATGAGAGAATTAATATATGAAAATCACCATCAATCAGAATTTGATACTATTATGGGATCAGATTGTTCTCACCCCAATTGTTTTTTTTATCATGGCCAATAGTATTTTGATCTAGTTGTTGCTTTTAAACCTGTATCTAGTAAATACTACTACTATTTAACAAAATATACCGATTCAATTTCATATATATGACCGTTGCTTGAAATTTATAGAGGTTTTGAGAAAGAATCCGAATATGAAGTATGACCAACATAGTTAGGAAAACACTGCCATGCAAACTGAAATGACATCTCAGATACTTATTCGTTTCAGACCGTAGAGCTGAAAGTAAGGATGTGCTGCACTGGCTGCGAGAGAGTTGTTAAAAACGCCATTTACAAACTCAAAGGTATGCTTTTTTTTTTTTTTTTTAACAGAACATTGAGGACTTAATTTACCAAGTTAGTCTTGTGGTTGTGGAGTTGTTTAGAATTTAGATAAAATATTATATTTTAGAGAAAAGTTAAAAACGAATTTATTTTAATTTTAACCAATTAACAGAATTATATATATATATATATATATATTTTAAAAAAGAATAAGTAGAGATAAGTAAAAGATTTCATAATAATCTATTATTTTATTCTAAAAAAATTCTTAAAAAGTATTTACTCAAATGAAAAAATGATAATCTATTTTCTTCCCTCGACAATCTCCTCTGTACCTCAAACATATCCTATACGTGGCTCAAGTGGGCTAAAGAAAAATGACAGGAATAAGAGACAGGACAAAAAATAATTTTGGAATCTAATACAAATACTCGATTACATATTCTCATTCTCTTTTATATAATTGACTAGTTTAATGGTTTCATACACGCTGCGAAAAATATTCTCACTTTACTTGTGCTTTATTATTTCTAGCTTATAGGTTAAATATGATTTTTCATCGTTGTGACTTCTGGACGATGTATGTTTTCTTTAATTTATTTTTGGAGAGATGTTTTTAAATTTCTCTCAAGAAAAATATCATTTTTTCAAATAAGTAATTTAAATGACGAATTTTTTTATTATCTACTAATTGCAAATAATTTGGAAGATTTATTGTGACAATACTCTTTAATATTGTAAAAACAATTTCTATTACATACGAATAATGTTTCTTTGTAAGTTTTTGTTATGGAAATATTTAACTCTTCCATCAGAATTTTTAACTTTAACTCTTCCAAGCATCGGAATTTTTAACATTTTTTTACAACAATGTTATGACTTAAATTTGATGTTGAAAATGAGGGTTCAACCTAGCTGCTCATTGTCTTCCACTTTTGCAGTTCTAAAGAAACAATTTTTTTACCGGTATATATACAGTTAAACAAGCATTACAATAAGACATATCCACACTTGTTTCCCTTTGCAAACAGTATTCATATGTGATATGTCGATAAGTTAAATCGTTACCTAAAGCATACCGTACACATGATTCATATATGTGTGTATAAGAGAGGTTTTTAATATATGGTACCGTATGAAAGGAATAACGTAAGAAGTATTATGAAACCTATTAATATTTTATTGTTAAATTAATATTAAATAGGAAGAGATAATGCCCCTTCTACATATTTTCTTCACAATAAATTTTACAATTGAAGTGATAATTAAGAAGGAAAAAATAATTAATATTGTGAGATAAAATGAGTAATATGATAAAGAGAGATGAAGAAGAAAAAAAGGAATCATACAAGTATTGTGAATATTAATAGTAAGTGTAACATTATTATATAATAAGAAGATGGTTACTGACAGAATTTAGTTTAGTTGATTAAATAAGATGTATAAATTATTATAAATCCTTTAACATCTGATTTTGATTCCTAATAAGAAAACGGTTGAATGATTTGGATTTGAGAAAAATCATGGGATATCAATCATGTTATTGTGTTTGACAATAAAATTTGTATAATGTGATTAGCGGATAGATTTTCTTAAAAAAATAAGTTATGTAGTAACAATTTAAAATAATTTTATAGTAATTAATAGCACTTAATAATAAATTTTAATGTATACAAAATAAATTTGTTATTTTTTTTTATAATAGTCACCTTAAAAATTATATTAACTATAGTGATTGATAGTGTAAGTTTTTACATTCTTGTATAGCTAGTAAACTAAATTTTCTCTTACTTTTAAATCACATATATTCATTAGTTAGTTTTAATTTCACTAAAATTCAATTCGAATACATTGGCACAAAATAACAATGCTATGATGAATATACATGTACTTTGTTTCATATAGGCATTGATTTAGTGGAGGTTGACTTAGAGATGGAAAGGGTGACGGTTGGTGGGTATGTTGACAGGAACAAGGTGCTTAAGGCTGTGAGGAGGGCCGGGAAGAGGGCAGAATTCTGGCCTTACCCTAATCCTCCACTTTACTTCACAACTGCTGACCATTACTTCAAAGACACCAACCATGAGTTCAAAGAAAGCTACAACTACTATAGACATGGCTATAACCTCCCAGAGAGGCACGGCACCATCCATGTGTCTCACCGTGGAGATGACAATGTTAGCAACATGTTCAATGATGATAATGTCAATGCCTGCTCTATCATGTAATTAATTATACCTTATTATTATGTGTGTGTGCTATCTAATGTGGAAAACTTTCATGACAATATGTAAATTAATTTGCAGTAACTGCTATGTGTGTGTGTATATATATATATATATATATATATATATATATATGTGCTGTATATAACGTATATAGCTTCTTTTTTTAATAGAACGTAGCTTGTGCTTTTGTGAATTTGAAGATGTTTTAACGTTGATTAAAATAGTTAATCAAGGAAGTTGAACATTTTCTATAACTAATTTTTTAAAATAATCGATCATATATTTGGGGTAACTTAAGTTTCCTTTTTTCTTTCCTCTTTCTAACCTTTTCTCACTTCCTCCCCTTTTTCCTTTCTAGGTTAGTTATGTCTATTGCGTCTTAGGCTAAGAAAAGTTAGCCGTTTGTTGTGCCTAACATTTTTATTTTATTTTATCCTAAAGGTTTAAGCCCACTACATACATGAAATAATATTTAATTATTTAGTTTTCTAATTAATCCAAATTTTGGAATGTTACATTTTTTATGAAATAATTTTGTCTTAAAAATTTGTAACTTAACTGCATACGTGATCGACTGAAAAAACTATGAATAAATTAATCTCATCTCGTTGTCCAATCTTACATGGCCTCCTTTAAAGTAAGTCCCTCCCAAACAACCTTCATTGGGGGAATAATATTATTTCCTCAATGTCCACGTACTATGGAAAACAATTTAGATTGGTATTAACTCAAAAGTGAGGTGAAGTCTTATTTGTACTGATTCAATTCTTATTATGTGATATTTTTTTTAAATTGGAAGACATAATACATTTGTGAAGGTTCCACAATGATTAAGATAGGATAATCTAATAAACTATTGACTCAATTCTCTTAAGGATTTGGACTCGTCCATTAAAATTGGGATTTAACTTTTTGGCCTTAATTAAGGGTGTGAAAAAAAAACTGATTTGAACCAAATTATTTTAGAACCAAACCGAATTGCACTGAATTGGTTCTTTTTTTATCACTAGAATTGTTCTTTTTTATGATTCTAGATAAGTGCAAAATTATCGATTAACAAATATATATATATATATATATATATATATATATAGACTTTGAAAAAAATTAATTGTGATAATTGAAAAAGTTAATTAGATTTGCGTTGAAAGTAAATTTGATGAAAAGTAAAAGTGATACTAAACAATTGAAAATTATATTTCCTATTATGAATCCAAAGGGACTTATACAACAATTCTATTTCTTTTTCTTTTACTTCTCATACAAAGTAATATCTTATATATAATTAGTTAAAATTATTTCGGCTTAATATATTTAAAAAATAAATAAAAGTTGTTATATATATATATATATATATAATAAAAACAAATCAATT
>PYAF01005373.1:137787-156513 GCA_007407185.1 Glycine tomentella | reverse complement strand
TTTTAATAAAATATTAATTTTTCTGTCAATATTTCTTTTAATACCTTCAATTTAGAAAGAAAATTTAAGACCACTAATATCAAATTAATATTCACTAAAAATTAAATTTAGTTAAAGATAAATATAATTTTTCTTTTCAATTCACTTTATTTTATAATTCTCAATTATTATGATTTAAATAAAAAGTACAAAGTAATTATATATTTTACAATAAAAAAATAGGTAATATCACCAGTGTCATTTTGATCAAAATATACATCATATTCTTTTTATAAAATTTAATCAGTTCATTTTAATATGATTTTTTTAATTTAAAATAAATGGAAACTAATTTTTCTATAATTTTCAAATGAATTATAAACTTATAAAATGATTTATATTATATCTATGTGTATACTTATATTAAAATTTTATAATTTTACTAACAAAATAATAATAAATAATATAATGAAACATATTATCTAATAATTTAAATTTAAATTAATTTTTTATAAATATATATAAAATTAAGAACTTGGTGGGAGGTCGAAGACAATGGGCTAATTGGCCTTATCGTTGGCGGCACTGTATATAAACAAGAGACATAGTTAAATATTTTAAAAAACCAATCTTAGACAAAAGTTTAAACAAGTTGTAAAAATAGTTAAATATTTAACGTGCATATTTAATATTTAAGAAAAAAGTTTAAACAAATAGTAAAAATTTATTATATTTCATGAAATCATTCTAACGAATCAATTAAAAATAAAATATAAGATCTAAGCTAATAATTAATCTGAATTTGGAAATAATAATTTAACAGTAGAAAACACTGGAAATAATAGGGCGTGTGGTTGTTGGAACAGGTGTGAGGTGTCTCATCTCAGCTGGAATTTTGCTTGGTCTGTCTGTACGTCTCCGCTTCAGACCAAACTTCCACTTCCACTCCCTCATGCCTATTTCTCTCTCCAAGTCAAACCACAATTCACATCGCTCACGCTAGATTTTCGATTCAATGGATCCATCATCGTGACCAATCCGCCAAAACGACGTCTCTTCCTTCGACCGCGAAACTTCTTCTAGAATATATTTGCACTCCTCCTCTTCCGACGACGACGTTTCGCCCTCCAACTCTATCCAATCCACCAACCGCCGTCTCGATTACATGCTCCAGTTCCTCGACAGGAAGCTCTCCGCCGACCTCGGCCACCGCAGCCACTCATCCAGCTCTCGCGCCGCGCAGATGCCGGAGTTCGTTGCGAAGGGCGGCGGCGCCGGCATCTTCCGCCTCCCCGCGCGCGGCGCGGTGCACCCGGCGTGGCCGCCGAGCCTTGAACTGCGGCCGCACCCGCTGCGAGAGACCCAGATTGGACGTTTCCTGAGGAACATTGTTTCCACCGAGTCGCAGCTATGGGCGGCTTCGGAGTGCGGGGTAAGATTCTGGAACTTCAAGGATCTGTACGCGTCGTGGTGCGGCGTAGGAGAAGAAGAAGGAGTGGTTGCGAGGAACGGCGACGAGGAGAGTGCGCCGTTTCGAGAGTCGGTGTGGACTTCAGCAACGTTGTGTTTGGTTGCGGATGAGGGGAACAGGTTGGTTTGGAGTGGACATAAGGATGGAAAGATTAGGTGCTGGAAGATGGATGATGATGAAGATAACAACAACAACTGCGATTGGAGCAATCGGTTTACGGAAAGCTTGTCTTGGCATGCTCACCGTGGACCTGTTCTTTCCCTTACCTTCACCTCTTATGGTCATCCTTCACTCTTCACTACTCTACTAATTACTTTGTTAGACTTAGGACCTGTTTGGATGTTAGCTTCTTTAGAAACACTTCTAGAAAAGTAAGAAGAAAAAAATAAAATAAATTTTTTCATAAATTAAAATAAGTATTCCATGCTAATTTGTAGATTTTATCTCATCTTTTAGAGAAGCTACATTGGTGAGCTTCTACAAATTAGCTAATAAAGAGTTTATTTTTACTTATGGAGAAACTCATCTCATCTTTTTGCTCTTATTTTCTTCTTCTGAGAAGCTTACCAAACATACCTTAGGCTTGTCTAGTCTAGATTATGATAATTTTAGCTCTTATATGCTACCCTAGAGGTGTTTAGCTTGATTTCCCACCCCCGGCAATTTCAAGCTAATGCTTTAAAATTGACATTACATATTTATAATAAAAATTCAAATTAAGAATAAGAGTTTAAATTTTAAGTTAAGAGTTTAATACCTAGAGATGAAGGAAAATACATTTTAAACCCTAGGTGTTATCAAGCTAATTTTTTAATAGTAATTAGCTTGTAAGAGTAAGAGTTTAAATTAGGGGATGAAATTAAGAATAAGAGTTTAAATTATATAATACCTACAAGCTAATTACTATTTTTTTTTAAGTACGTTCTCATCTTCACTTATTTCTTAAATACTTTACATACTTATCATAAATGGAAAATAAAATAAAATAGTAGAGGTGATGTTAAAAATTTAAAAATAATTTTAATATAAACGAAGATGTTAGTTTCATTCCTTAATCTGTGTTATTTTCTTAAATGGACAGGTAAAAGAAATAGAGGGAGTAATTTTTTAATATTAAAAAGTTGCGTTTAATTTTAAATTTCGTGTGTAGTGTATTTTGGATCTTGAGATTTAAAATAAAGAAGAAAAAGGAAAAGTAGAATTCAAAAGCTTCCAAAACTAGTTTTTTTTTTTCTTTTATAAAAGTTCATAAAGTTTTCTTTATTAAAAATAGCTACTTTTTTAAAAGTTTTTTTTTTTTTCAAGAAAAAGAGAAGTCCAAAATAAGTTGGGTCAAACGATTTTAATCATAAGCTGTTTTGAGCATTTGGAAAAACCTTTGCAAAACTTCTTTGGACTTGTTTTATGATGTAAGCACTTAACTTGAAAATCGAAGGTATTTGGTTAAGTTTAAAAAAGTATCTTATGATTTATTTTAGTATTTTTTATCCCATTTCAATAATTTTGCATTGATGTTTTCCAAGTGCTTATGGCATAAGCTCTCATGTGATAAGCTCTTTTTGAATAAGCACTTAATTAAATTGTTTACTCAAATATGTACTTAGCTAATCCAAACTTATTAAGATTACTTGTGGTGTAAGTTTTTGAAAATTAAGTGCTGATATTTTGGTTACTAATAATATTAATATGAAAGAAATTCTAATAAATGGCCTGTGGGACCTGATGTTCGTTGGTTTATTCACATGCTTGTTGTGAATGTTATACATTATTCTCTCCTTTGCATTTTGTTAATCCAGGGGATCTGTGGTCGGGTTCAGAAGGAGGAGGTATAAAAATATGGCCTTGGGAGGCTGTTGAAAAATCTATTCATCTTACAAAGGAGGAAAGGCACAGTGCTGTCATATTTGTGGAGAGGTCCTATGTTGACTTGAGGAGCCAGCTATCTACAAATGGCTTCAGTAACATGCTAACTTCAGATGTAAAGTACTTAGTATCTGATAATTCGAGAGCAAAGGTGTGGAGTGCTGGCTATTTTTCATTTGCTTTGTGGTGAGATTTTCCCTCCAAAACTCTTGTGGTGTTATTATTGAACATTAATATGGCTTGATTCTTTTATATTTAGGCATTCTAGTGTAATTAATTATTTTAGGATTTTTCTTATCTTGTGGTCACAACTTACTTTTGTAAAAAAGAGTAAATAGTAAATACACATTTATTATTTTAATAGATAGTAAATATATTGCTAGTTTATTATTATATTAAGAAGGTGCCCTAGCCCTTTTAATTTACGGACAGATATTCTTTTAAGCTTCTATGAACTGGCTTAAATCTTGCTAATAGCATGACATTGGTTCTATGATATAAATCCTTATGAAATATTAAGGATCATATAACAATGTGCATGGGATTTATAATGAAATCATTAATAGACTGAGACTTCAGTGTCATATAATCGTTACTCTTTTCTTTTTGCATTACTTGTGTGTGCATATTAATACCTTTCACTTTAATGTATGCTAGTGCTTGTTAAATTGTAGGGATGCTCGTACAAGAGAGCTACTGAAAGTTTTCAATTCAGATGGACAGATTGAGAATCGGTTGGATGTGTCCTCAATTCAAGACTTTTCAGTGGAGCTTGTTTCAAGTTCAAGGAAAGACAAAACACAAAGTTCCATTGGGTTCTTTCAGCGTTCACGTAATGCCATAATGGGGGCAGCAGATGCTGTTCGTCGAGTTGCAGCAAAGGGAGGCTTTGGGGATGATAACCGGAGAACTGAAGCACTAGTGGTAACAATAGATGGAATGATTTGGACAGGGTGTACAAGTGGCTTACTGGTGCAATGGGATGGAAATGGCAATCGCATACAAGATTTTCTTTACCATTCATCTTCAATTCAGTGTTTTTGTACTTTTGGCATGCAAATTTGGGTAGGCTATGTGTCTGGCACTGTCCAGGTATTGGACCTCAAGGGTAGTCTGATTGGGGGATTGGTGGCTCATGGCAGTCCAATTGTAAAAATGACAGTTGGCGCTGGTTATGTATTTGCATTGGCTAACCATGGTGGCATTCGTGGATGGAACATCACCTCCCCAGGACCTCTTGATAACATATTGCGTTCAGAATTGGGCGGCAAAGAATTTTTATATACTAAAATAGAAAATATAAAAATATTGAGTGGTACCTGGAATGTTGGACAAGGAAAAGCATCTCTAGATTCCCTTACTTCATGGCTAGGTTCTGTGGCCTCAGATGTTAGCCTTGTTGTTGTTGGGTTGCAAGAGGTTGAAATGGGTGCTGGATTTCTTGCAATGTCTGCAGCTAAAGAAACTGTAAGTTATCATTTTCTGTAATAATACTAGAAAATCGGTACTATGTTATTATTAGACAACTAGTAGTTGTAAGCGAAGTAGTTGCTGTGTGAATAATGGTTAGTTTTTTCTTTTTGATAAGGCTTAACTTCTACTACCACTGCTTTGCCTAATTGAATTGTTTTAGTAGAAATCAGATTGGAATTGAGGAAGTGAAATGAATGGAACATGTAATGAATTGCAAGTTTGCAACACATTTATTGTTCCTATTTTCATCTTTTGTATGGTTAGGAATGAAATGGTGATTTTATGTCATGCCTTTAATTGATATCGCAGAATCAAGTACAAATGAAATGAAAGAACAATTTAATGACTGTAATACCCTTGTTCTGTAAATTTTTTCTTTAAAGCTTATAGTTTATAAAATAGTTAGTAGTTACTTCCATAATTGCACTTTGAGAAAGGCTGAGTTTTGTCTCATTGGCTTTTTTCAAACTTTTTAGCTTTCACTTCCAAAAAAATTTCCTGTTAGATTATGTTCAAAGGCAATATAAAAAATGTTACGGAAGCAGGACCCTGTTGAGGCCAAATAATCTAAACCTTTATGTCAGGTGGCTTACCTTCACCATACAATCTTCTTACTTTCAACTTTGAGCACATCAATGAGTCCAACATGTCCTTTGAGACAACTTAAGTACAAGATCGACATGGTCATTATAAAGACTGGACAAGAGAAAAAGAGCGATGGGAGGGGAGGGAGGGGAAGGATGAAAAATTCTTGAATTGATCTATTATAATAGAGCTCCACATCAAAATGATTAACAATGTCTTGTATTGAGTCTTTCTTCCGATTAGCATATGGGTTACTGAAAATCGTTATAGATTTCTGTTGTGATTTTTATTCAATGGGAATTTTACGGATGGTTGGATTGTTCATGCGTCATTGTCAGTATTCTGTCATGACAGTCATCATGTTGTTATGTATGTACATATAAATATATATAGTATAATGAATGGTTTTGCCTAACTTTTCTTGCTCATAACCCTCCTCTACGCCCCCATCTCACAAATATATAGGTAGGATTGGAGGGAAGTTCTGTTGGGCAGTGGTGGCTGGATATGATAGACAAAACATTAGATGAAGGTTCAACATTTGAACGTATTGGATCCAGGCAACTTGCTGGCTTGGTCATTGCTGTGTGGTGAGTATCTATGAGTAGGAGTAGATGTGAGCTGGTGAAGCTTTAATATGTCAGAAATAGTGCCTGTTGTTTGTTAAGGCAGTATGACATGAGTTAAATTTTATCAATTTGAGCATGCATTGGTCTATTAAATTGCTTGTATTTATGTTAGATTATTGTCTGCTTCCCTTCCTACTTATTATGAATTCTATTTTGGTTTAGAAGATATGGATATGGATCACTAAAGATTGGGTTCCTAATTGTATCCTGAAAAGAAATATAAACTATTTTCCTCCTTTGATTTGAATTTTTGTCTTTGTTATCTAAATTCTTCCTTGCTGCTCTCTTTGCCTAAAGTAGTTGAATTTTTTATTTTTCAGGGTCAAAACCAACATTAGATTTCATGTTGGGGATGTCGAAGTAGCAGCAGTTCCATGTGGCTTTGGACGTGCTATTGGCAATAAGGTGTGCCTGCACTGTCTGCTCTGCTGTTTTGCTTTTCATATTAGTTTTGACTTAGTTTCTTGTGTTTCTATCTATGATTCTATCACTCTGTTTTTGCTAATAAAGGGTGTATTAAGATGTGGCAGTTGGTCATGATCACGGATCTTGTAATTGTCAGCTTTGGTTTCCTTGAACACTCTAACATGGATATTTAAATATCAGGCTATGGCTAGATTCTCTACTAGATTTTATGGAGTGTTGCAATTCGAAGTAAAATTAAACAGAGTCAGATATTTCTATTCTACAAGTTCTGTAATGCCAGCCCATGACGTAATTTGCTTCTGTGTGGTCTGCAAGTAACATATCACGTAACAATTAAAACTTTACTCTAATTGTGTCCACATAAGAGAGATAACCAGTATGATGTTAGTTGATGACTTTGGCTTGAGTTTCATCATTATGCAACACACACATATAAAGCCAATAGGACCTGCAAGTCTTCTCATAGATATTGGAAATATTTGTGTTTCAGTGATGACATGACATGCTATAGTGTACTCATTATCAATTTGCTCCAAATATTGAAAATTGCCATTCAGCAATGCACTGCAGTGTTTTCTGTGGCATATGGAGGCCAATGGTAGTTTTTTTTTTTTTATTATTTATCAGCAAAAATAAATATATATATTTTTATATGTAAGAGTAAAAGGATCACAGTACAAGCAGTACTATTACAAAACAACCTGGCACCCAAAAGCAAACCAGTGGCAGCCTAATACATGAATACAACAAGAATTAGGCGGCCACAGATCTGTATCGATTGAAAGTTACTCCCCTGACTTTAAGGGGAGAGAAAATCTATGACAACCCTCCCCTAATTGTAAGTGTGCACCATAGCACATGGCATGCTAGTTGCCATATTGAAGCATGAAACCATTTCATTAAAAGAAAAAAAATAGAACTATGAAAAACTAAATATAATTATAACTGAAGAAAAGGAGAAACAGGGAGAGACAGAACACATAGCAATTTTCTATGTGATTTCAGCTACAAAATCAAAACATTGAAAAAAAATATAGTATGGAGTAAGTTTGATGCTTCAATGATGATTCCAACATTGTCAGTGAAGGTTTCTGTTCTTAAGATCTTTGAAGGAACTCAAAAGCTAGGTGCCATGCACTTTTCAACCACTTTGGTATGGCTCAAGCTACATGCCATGGATACCACAACTAAGGTGGTTCCACGTTGCATGCCATGCTATATTTGGTTTTATTATGACTGTGACCTCCCCAAAAATGCCATTCCATGGAGGTGCTATTGGCAACACCGTCACCTGTTTTATTATGTGTGGTGTTTTTTTTTTCAGTTAACAATAGTTTTTTTTTAGGTATCTCCTTTTTGTTTCAGTTTTTGCTGTTCTGACCATTGACATAGGAGATGTTTGTTTCACCAGGGAGCTGTTGGTTTGAGAATTAGAGTGTATGATCGGATAATGTGCTTTGTTAATTGTCACTTTGCTGCACATTTAGATGCAGTTGGTCGTCGCAACGCAGATTTTGATCATGTATACCGAACAATGTCCTTCAGTCGGCCAACAAACCTCTTAAATACTACAGCTGGTACTTTGCTGTGCCTATTCCTGATCTTCTCACTTTCCTTATCTATGTATTTATTTTGGCCTGTTTATAGATCTTGCTTGCCATTGGTCCTTTCTGTTGCAGCTGGCACTTCATCTTCTGTTCCAACATTTCGTGGTACAAATGTATGTAGATGCTGTCCACTTTATATTCATATAAGTAATGCTTTATGATGCACTCAGATAATTGGATGAAGCATTGATTCTTGAGATTGGTTTCCAGTCTGCAGAAGGGATGCCTGAGTTATCTGAGGCAGACATGGTTGTGTTTCTTGGTGATTTTAATTATCGACTTGATGACATTTCTTATGACGAAGCAAGAGATTTTGTTTCTCAAAGATGCTTTGATTGGCTTAGAGAAAGGGACCAACTTCGAGCAGAAATGGAAGCTGGGAATGTCTTCCAAGGAATGCGTGAAGCAATTATAACATTTCCTCCCACATACAAGTTTGAACGGCACCAAGCTGGTTTGGCAGGTTGCCTCCCCCCCCCCCCCCCACACCAAAAAAAAAACAAAAACACACAAATGGTCTCATGAACTTGAAAAGAAACTTTAGCATTAAAAAGTGAGATGGAAACAGTCGAGTATAAAAGATGTGGACTGGGTTGCTAAACTTCTGCTTTAATCATGATTCCGGAATATAGCATTTCTGCAAATTATGCACTTCCAATTCCTAAGATTTTTTAGTTGTAGACCAATAACATGCACAGGGTAGGAGAAAAGAACAAAATATATCCAGATTTTTATGAAGTGAAAAATTCCGACCACACCGTAAGTAATGATTTTCACAGTCCTCTTCACAGATGGCTTTATATGAATTATTAAAATTGTAGAACAGATAGGGAAGAGATAAAAAGGATATCAGAGACTGAATAATAGAATTTAATTTTTTTATCTTTTTGGGTGCTTGTAACTTGTAGAGGCTTGCTTTAGAGACTAGAATATTTGTGTAGGGAGAGTGAGGGAGGTAGGAGAATATCATACTGTAATGGGATAAACTAAATGGTACAGTCTCCCTATATATATATATATATGTATGTATGTATGTATATTACTACGTTAAGAGTGCAGTACAATGAAGTACAGAGTACATCTGGATTCTCAATAACCTAATGCTAAAACTTGACACAAAAAAAAAAAAAAAACTCTTAACAATTAGATATTAAAAGGTGAATTATTTCAAGTAACAATCATTGCTGCTTCAAGATTTGTAAGGGTATGACTTCACATTGTGTGACCTGTTTCTTGAAGGGTATGATTCTGGTGAAAAGAAACGCATCCCTGCTTGGTGTGACAGAATTTTGTATCGTGATAGCTGCACTTCTTTGGTGTCTGAATGCAGTTTAGAGTGTCCCATTGTCTCCTCAGTATTACAGTGAGTGCTCTAATTGGTTATATTTTATTTTTATTTGGGTATATGGAGTAAAACACCTGCTAGAAGGACTGTGTATATATTTTCTTAGAAAAGTTTTATTTTTCTTGGCAATTTGTGCTGAACTCACTTAGCAGTCTCTGATCCCGGTACCGAAAAGGGGACTTCTTTATTATGAGACATGTGAAGCGAGTCAAAATTGAATTACAGATTTCTGAAAAGGAAAAAGCTAGGTAGCCAAAAATAATTTTGCTAGAGTTGGCATCATTATTGACTTATATAACTACCACCTTTAAATCATAACATATTTTGGCTGCCTTTCATCATATTATTTTTGTGGCTAAAACATTTATGCTATATTTCCCCCTACTTTGCTTTTACCCTTTTTTTTTCAAACTCCTCATATCTATCAATGGGTTCATCTACCACCAGCCACAATTAGCTCGGGTTAAAGGTACTATTGATGTAGATGTTGATATATAATATTCATTTTTAATTGGTCCATATACCAAAACAGGTTGTAATTTAGTCCCTATATGTGTAATTATTTCCAAGTTGGTCATAAGTTGTGTGTTTTTGTTATAGTATTATTTGTTTTATAACACAATAAATTGTAGGGAGCAATTATAACTATCATGTGTAGAGACTGTAAATGACAATTATTTTCTACTTGGCCCCTGCACTTCACAACAACGACATGCTAACTGAAAATGGTTATTGTTGTGAGATACATAAATAATGTATAGGCTAAACATATATTGCAATTGTGGTACTTGTATTCTTGTAAATATACTTTAACTAACGTATGTACATACCCCTGTGTCTGGAGGCTCCTCACTATACAAAGGTATGGGAGAGGGTCATTGTACACAACCTTACCCTTACATATGCAAAAATGTTGTTTTTGGATTCAAACCCACAACCTACCGGTCATCTAGACACAACTTTATCATTGTGTCAGGGTTTGTCCTCTCTTGTAAATATACTTTATGTCTATATAATTTAGACACACAAATCCAATCATGTATCTCTCATTTTTTTTTTCCTAAACATGTTATTTAGAGTTTGATGGGAGGCAATCCTATTCCGTGTATGCCTGGTGGATCCACTACTGGCCCCGGCCCACTACAGCCTCCCCCCCCCCGGGTGACATTTGTGTTTCAATTCTGGATACCAATTTCAACTCTGCTTTGATGAGATTTTGCAAATGACACTTAATTTGTGATCATCAACCTGCATTGCCTATTGCCTCTACAGTTATACACACATCAAATGATCAATTGACAGATGTTTTTCACTAAATCTTGGTGCATATGACCTTTATGTTCCAATTTAAGCGAAAGTGTTAGAACATATGTAAATAATGTAAACAGACTAACCATACCTTATATTTACAGTAGGTAATTAGGATATTTGTTGATTCTTGTAAATTGTAATCATTACTGTGTCTATTTAGTCAAGCCTCTGTTATGTAAACACATGGATTCAATCTTGTCTCTGATTTCCTCCTTTCCCAACAATTGTACATACAAGGACTGAATTGAAAACTTTTTGCATTCAGGACCCAATTGAAATATAGGGCCAAAATATAATTTAAACTTTTCTGATTGTTTATCATTGCGCTCTAAAATATTTTAGAAAAGCATAAGTGGGAAGTAATATCTTTTCCTTTCATTTTGTGTTTTGATTAATGTCATCTAACCTTCAATAGGTACGAAGCTTGCATGGATGTCACAGATAGTGACCACAAGCCTGTCCGCTGCATATTTTCTACAGATATTGCTCGAGTAGATGAACCAATCCGGAGGCAGGAGTTTGGAGAGATTCTTGAGTCAAATGAGAATATTAAATATCTTCTGAAAGAACTATGCAAGATTCCTGAAACTATCATTAGTACAAACAACATAATTCTTCAAAACCAGGACACATTAATTTTGCGTATTACAAATAAATGTGCAGAAGGCAATGCTTTGTTTGAAATAATTTGTGAAGGTCAGTCTACTGTTACAGGGGATCAGAAGGCTACTAACCATCAGTTGAGAGGTTCCTTTGGCTTCCCAAGGTGGCTTGAGGTGATATTCTTTATTTAAAATAAATTTCTTTTTTGTACAATATTTATGGCTATGGAAGGAACTTGAAAACTAGAGAGATTTGAAAGTCAAACTAAAGTAATTTCTATTTCTAATCTGATGATGACAATGGATGAAATCACTCCTATATATGCTTTATCACTTTTAATTCAGGAACCTCAAGAGTCTAAAAACTTTATAATTCTCAAGAGTTTAAGAATCTGTACTGGCTAATTAAAGATAAAAAATAAATTACTATAAATATAACCTCAAGTGTGGTGTAGATAAGAATGTTAAGGTTGATGAGTGCACATATAAGAAAATGATAAGATTAGGAACTAATATAGGTGGGAGAGAGAAGACAGAAAGAAACTTTCTACGTGAGGCGACTAAACAGAGGCTCTACTGTGAAAAGTGGTTCAACGTGGTAGTTATAATGGCCACTGCGTCTGAGCTGTTACAGCTGCATCATGTGATGTGGTCTGCAATTTTATAAAAAGATAACCAAAATCTCTCCTAGAAAAAAATGGCTGACTATTGGATTTCTTACAAAAATGTGTACTCCTAGGGCCAAATTCTTTATGTGGATTAACATCATACTTTATTTTTTGCTTCAAATAGGGCATCTCTCCTTTTCAATGCACCATACGATAGTTACTTGCTAATTTTATGATTCAGGTGAGTCCTGCAACTGGTATAATAAGACCAGATCAAATTGTTGAAGTATCAATGCATCATGAGGAATTTCAGACTCTGGAAGAGTTTGTTGATGGCGTTGTACAAAATTCTTGGTGTGAAGACTCCAGAGACAAGGAAGCTATTTTGGTTGTTAAGGTGCATGGCAATTACACTATCCAGCCAAGAAATCACCGAGTCCGTGTTCACCACTGTTATTCATCCAAGAAAAAACCTATGATTGACTCTCAACCAGACGGCTCCAGGCATATCCAAGGAACTGTACTACACCGATCTGATTTCCAACCATTTAGCAGTTCCTTTGACGTGGTTGACCAGCTACAGAAATTGCATAGCCCTTAAATCTGCAGTTAATGTAAGTGCCTGTAACTATTTTTAGTTTTTTAGCGAAGCAACAAACCAAAAAATCGATAGATGATCTTGTAACAGGCAATAAGTTTGTCGTTTATGCTTGCGATGATAAGCATCTTGATTATGTTTGGTAATGGCTTCTTTTCTTTTTATCATAGGGAGCTTGTGGTCCAACTTGTAATCATCCAGCTGATTGAACTGTACAGAAAGAAAGCAAATGCAAGGCAAAGTAGCGAGACAGTTTTTTACTTTATCCATTATTTGATTTATTGAGAAATGAGCCCAATTGTAAATGACTATGTACCATATCAACAACACAAGCTGCGATTTTAAGGGAAAATGCAGTGACCTGTGGTTACTGCAGCTGAAGCTGCTATAGTTGATTTTGTCGTTTGGATGATGATTGCTTCCAACAAATATTCTAATATTTTTTACTTTCTATTGTCTCATTTGCCTGGAATTTTGTGCAATAGAAGTCCATTTTGTTAATCGACTTCCTGTTATATTTTACCTTTGTCAAATAGTACGACATATTAAAGGATTGGTTATTGAATTTTTTTCTGAATTTATATTTTCATTATTTTGCAGTGTTTCACAAGTTCAAATCTTTGAGCCGTCAAAATAATTAGTTAAAGTTATAAATGTCTATTCGAATAATCTGAATTATTTTATGACTTTTCGTGCACACGTATAATAAAGGAAAATTTGGACATTTTAGTGCTTCTCATTATAATAATAGTAACTCTTCTATTTTAACTATCTATATTTTTTTCTAGTGTCATTTAAGAACCAGTTTCACTAAATTCTTCTCATTTTTTGTAATCCTTCCAATGCATTAGCAATTTTTACTCCAAAATCTCAGTGAACATTTAACGATTAATCTTGAATATGAGTTACATTTTCCGGATCGGTAGAATAATTATAATAAAAACTCAGTCTTGGAGGGGACATATTATCAAAACCTAAGATGAACAACATCCTTTTTTTGACTGGGCATCTGCTTCTCCGTCCCCTTCCCCTTGTAGTACAACAGTCTTTCCATTTTCAATTCGGGTAACATCCTGTTTGTTGAGCTCTTGAGACATCATAACCTTCCGACTTAGGATGTTGTAAATCTCCTTTACAACAGTTTCAAAAGCAGCTGCTACATTTGATGAATCAAGAGCTGATGTCTCCATGAAGAACAAACCCTGTGCCTCAGCTAAGGCCTTGCCTTCCGCGGTAGCCACCTCCCTTGCATCTTTAAGATCTGACTTGTTCCCAACAAGTATTGTCACAACGTTCATGTCAGAGTGAGCTGTTAAATAATAAACCAGTCCATTTAAAACTTGTTTTTATCACATTCACAATCAAAATATGTGAATATATGTTTTGAAGCAAGAAAAAAAAAAAAAAAAAACACGTGGCCTATCAATATATGCTCATGACTAAGGTCTTATTATAAACTTCTCCATAAGCAAACAGAAAAAATAAAGAAAGTAAATAGAAATAAACTTATCTCAAATTAGCTAAGGTCTTATTTTGATAAACTTCTCCATAAGCAAACAGAAAAAATAAAGAAGAAAGTAAATAGAAATAAACTTATCTCAAATTAGCTTATGGATAAACTAATTTGTAGAATATCTTTTATTTAGCTTTTCCTTTTAACTTACGCATAAGCTAATTATAGTTTATGGAAGAAACTTATTTTTATTTTCTTCTATAAGTACTTATGGAGAAGTTTTTTCCAAACAGGCCTAAAAAACAAAATCAATTTCTTTTACAAATTAATATCAAACCACGTTTATTACAAGGTGTATATTTATGCAAGTGCCTATTATGTATATTAATATATAAAAAAAAGACCAACAAGAAAAACATAAAAATGCAAAAAGTCAAAGCAGAAAAGAGAAAAATTAAATGCAATTCATAATTTAACATCCCCATGATACATTCAATAAGATAATGTTTCATTAACTAATTAAACAGAATCACCTTAAGAGAAAAAAATAAAGATTATAATCTTGTTTATTTACCAATAGAACCATATTAAGTACCAACAAGCCATTAAATTCTGTATCATAACATAATGTTTTTATATATGGTACCAATACCAAATTGAAGGACAAGTTAACAATTCCCTAAATCAGAAACCTCACAAAGAAAATAAGCATGAAAAAAACTTCAAGATGGTAAAAAGGGTTCAAACATAATTGTAATTCTTACTGTGAAGTTCATTAAGCCATCGGCCTATGCTATCAAACGTTTGGTGCCGACTGATATCATACACCAGAAGAGCTCCTACTGCACCCCTATAATATGCAGATGTAACAGCTCTGAACCTCTCCTGCCCAGCAGTGTCCCATATCTGTGCTTTAACTTCCTTTCCATTAATATCCATCTTCTGAGTTTGGAACTCTACTCCTATAGTTGACTTTGAATTAGGATAGAACTCATCCCTGGCAAATCGGGCAAGTAAATTTGATTTCCCAACAGCTGAATCACCAATTAAAACAATCTTGAAGAGGTAGTCTTCAGTCTTCTCTTCTTCATTATAAAAATCCATCTGTCAGACCTAAGGATTGCCAGTGTGTAGAGGCAAATCAAACATATATAATCATCTCAACTCTGGCCCTTTCCACTACTAGAATGTCACCTTCACCTAAGATGAGAACAAGGATCAGAAAACAAAAGAGGATCTGCTAACAAAGAATTACAGAAGACAGGAAGGCTATATCAGTGAAACACATTGTAATTCCACAAGAATCTTGAATATATAATATATTTACCTTATGAAGCGACTGCTGACTGTTTCTAGCACATACAACTGTATCCAACATTGGCAACAAGCCCCCCAATTCAAACAAACCAAAACTTTATTGAGTACCTGAAAGCATCAGTTTCCAATATGCACCACTGTTAATGAAGTATTATATCAATTCTATGACTTCTATTCATATCTAGAGAGTAGAGAGTATACTCAACAGTAAATTATTTCCAGTTTTTTTTTCCATTACTGTTTCTTGAGAAAAAGAAATGTTAATTCAAGTGAGAATCAAATCAAAATAATAACCTTGCCCAAAGAAACATGAATGTTGCTTCAAAAAATGGAAACAATTGTCCAATAAACCACAGATCTGGCAATACAACCAACAGATGGGCAAGTTTAAAATATCAGAACTCTCAACCCCTAGTGCTAAAAAGTATCTCATATATAATGACAATTTTCAACTGTACCATAATTTAACATAGGGTCAACAGAACCAGAGAAACTAGAAATAAAAATAGTTTCTTAGGTATTTTGAATTCTTTTTCATAAAATTTTAAAAATATTAGAGACTAAAAAAAAAATCTATTTCGTAGAAGCTGATAAGATGTTACACAGTTACAGTCCCTGATCAATCAAACTTGGATGCTAAAGTAGTACTTGGTAAAGTTTATCAGTAAAAGCAAAAAGTTGAAGAACCAATTGTCACCTATTATGCATAGGTAATATTATGCTTATATTAGTGTGTTGGACTGATCCTGTCATCTGTTAGTTATGGGAAGGAAAACTAGAGAAGCATGAAAAAGGAAGACCACCAGTATTAACCTTTTTAGGAAAGGAGGATTGATCAAAAGAATCAGAAAAATATCCAACTAAAGTCATTGAACTACCCACAGCAAAATTGATTTCAACATTAGCTTCTAGCCTTGATTAAACCCAGACAAAAGGTTTTATATTATACATATTATCTTTACTTTATAACAACATAACAAAAAACAAAGCAGAGTGCTAAATCTTTTCCTCCTAGCATAACAAAAATCAAGGTATGGAGTAATAAATCTTTTCAAGAGATTAATGTCGGAACACTGGAACAGAGGGTCAAAATTGAGGTTGATTGCAATTTTGGCTTGCAAACAGGCATTTCCCATAACCCAACTAACATTGAAACTTAGATTGGTAAAATAGCGGGTTTAATGAAAACGGGTAGTAAAAGAAAAAGATCAGAGACTTTCTAAACATATTTCAATCCATCTTTTGTTTTAGAGGGGAACTTATTTGACCCCAAAAAAACAATTGTTGGCAAAGGACAGCCCATGTGATGGTAAGTTTTAAAATTTTCAAGGTAAAACTCTAAATTATGGGTTCTAAATCATTTTGGATAGTTATTTTCTTAGATATCTAGATAGAAAATTATGCAGAAGGCAAATTCAACAAATATAAATACCTCAACCTCCTTCTCTGCTTGTTTTCCCCTCAACTCTTCAACTTCAGCTTACCGTTCCACTAAGTCTTTATAATCTCAAACCCTGGTATTAATTAAAAATGGGTTAGATAATTCTTACTGAGAGATAAGGTGATTTTCTTATACAATACAAAAGGGTAAAACTTAAAACATTAAATAAGAAATGTCAGGTAGACCCATATCTATAACCAAAGGCAATATGATTTCAAGAATCAATCAAGATTATTTTTATGTTGTTTTGATCCGGGTATAATACAATCTAATGGGATAAGGGAAGGTAGTTGTTGTTGTACTAGGTCTAATCCTCAAATGTTGTCATGTCTCAAACAATGATGCTAACATCTATAGAGTGCAGTAGTTTTATGGAGCATAATGGATGTAACCAGCTTTTATAACAAATAGCCAAATTATTATAATTATTTTTTGGGTGGAAGGACAAAGGATGATATTATTAGAACAATGAATGAAAGATTACAGAACAAGCTAAATCCATCAAAACACAGGCACAAAAAAGATAGAAAAGAAATATAGTATGTCCCTCCACATTTGTTATGAAAGTTCCCTCGAAGAGAGAGTGTACCAAACACCAAAGAGAGGCCACCAAAAAGATCCTGTGCTATCCCATGCCAGATCTGAGACAATTACTTCAAAGTATTTTATTCAAGCCACACCAAGAAGTAGCATAGATGAAACAACCCTTCTTTTACGGCTATAACAAATAATGTCCTCTAATATTCACAAAATATTTTCCTTTGCATCTTTAAAAAATTCTACTCAATAAAGTGATCCTCATATAACATGTTGAGACAAACCACCACCAACTAACTAACAAGAATTCCTCTGGAATCTTTGAACACCACTCTTAGAAACAGCAATGATACTATTCTCCAAACAAGTCCTCATCTCATCATATTAAAATCATCAGACTGATTTTCATTATTTCTATGTCCATAGACAATACATAATCGAAACGCAAAGACCTAACAGGTTACAGTAATGAAGAAGACAAAGGAAATCTCTTATGGACTCATATAAAGACATTAAGGGCATGCTTGATTTTCTTCTCACTTTTTGGTTTTAAAAACTCTTTTCTAAAATCATTTTCTACTACTCAACAATCAATTTCTCATCCAAAATATATTTATTGTCTTTATAAAGATAAGTCCTCCACTGTGCCTTGCACGACCATCCACCAACTGTCTAATCAACCTTGTTTAGTTATGACAGAAAACACATGCACATCCTAACTCATTGAATCAGGATTTCTCTCTCTAAAATCTGTCTCCAAAACACAAACACACACATACACATATTAATTGATCTTTCAATAAATGAGTAGTCCCTACAACTCCTCTTGAATTTAACTGACTTAAAACTCATAGCTAATGGTATCTAGCTGTGTAGCAATCACTACTCAACAAAACAGATAAAAAAAAAAAATGAACTAGAAACTAGGGGTTCAGTTAAACCGTTAATAATCAACACTCTTATTTCAATTCAAATTTCAAAATAAAACTCGGCAACTAACGTTGAAATACCATGTAACCTGGCACATCAATTCCAAACCCTGTGATCGTGCTAATTGGCGCGTGTCCAGAGCAAAGAAGAAGAAGAAGAAGATGGTGTATAATATGGCTACACTCTCTTTACCCAAACACTAACAGATAAACACGCAAACTAAGGGCACGGAAATCGAACTATTGCATTACATATACAACAAGTTAGGCAAAGTATAATAAAACAAATAATAATAATAATAATAATAATAATAATAATAATAATAATAATAATAATAATACAAAAGCTGCAGCATGTAAAAACTGAATCAAGTTCAGATAAGTTCGCAATGTAACTGAAATTTCACCAGATACGTTAACCAATGAAATTATCCGCGGTGCAAAACACATTAGAAGGAAAAAGAGGGGGAAATGAAAAAGAAAAGGGAAAATTGCGAAGGAACTTAAAAAAAAAAAAAAAAAAAAAAAAAAAAAAAAAAAAAAAAAAAAAGG
>PYAF01005373.1:125467-137687 GCA_007407185.1 Glycine tomentella | reverse complement strand
CGATGTAATGTAATTTTGGGGCGGACGGATGCCTGTTGTCTGTGTTGCGTCTGCGGGTTATTTTCGTGAAACTAAACTAGTACCTTCTCTTCATCAATTCCTTTTTAATTAAATTACTTTCTCCTATATTTTTAGAAACCAACAATTGAATTCACAAGGGTGCCAAGGAAAGTTGCATTTTCTTCGATAATAACGGGTGTTTTTACGATATTAATTAAAGAATTTTAAAAAGTATTTATTGTATAAATTATAAAAAAAGTAAAAAAATAATAAACAACTTAGTGTCTTGCAATAAAAATATTTCATTCCTTAACCGATACCCTTTGGATATTAGTTAACATTTTTTATATTATATTTTGAGTAAATTAATCATAGATTACAAAGTATTTTCATATACCATCATGCGCTCAAATCAATTAATGTGGAATTTTTTCAAGTTAACTCGTAATCTTGAGTTAATCTTAAGTATGCAACAGATTAATAATGATACAGTAGGTACTCACAATTTAAAATTACTTAAATACTTTAAATGATATATAAAAGAAGTTGTTCTAATTTGTTTTAGTATAAAAATGTATTAAAAAAGTATATTTTAATATACATATTCGCTTTAAAGTTACAGGGGTACCGGTAATTATCAGTATATATTTTTAAAATTCATAGATACTCAACGAAGTTATGAGAGGCTCCTAGTTGTGCCTGTCTCGTCCCATTACCAAACTTATTTAAAATATTAAAGTGAATTATTTTCTTTTAAATGTTAATAAGACTTTTCAAGGTATTTTAACAGTATCCTTTGTTTTTTTTTTTTTTAAATCTTAACTCATCCATATTTTAAATAAGGTTGGTAATGGGGAATGATCTTGAAGTTAGGAATATTCATTGGGGTTCTTAATGACCTCTCCAATCCTACTTATTACCTATTCAAATGATATTTTTATATTAATTAATGACATCAGACTAATTAATGAAAAATTAAAAATATTTTTTTTTAAATTATGATTATCACATCTTCACTTAATATATTTGATAATAAACACAAAATATTAACAGTGAAAAATAATAGGGCCAAAAATGCTAAAAAAAATTAAATAATTTTTTTAAAATATTTTTTTAAAATAAGGAAAAAGATATATTTAATCGAAATACTTAATGAGTTTTTAATTAAACTATTGACCAAGGAGAGATAATATGTGCACTGGTTGAATTTTAAGTGTATGTGTGAATTGAAGTTAGAAACGTTATACACACATTCTAATGCAAATCCAACAAATAAAAATAAAAATAAGATTCTTTATCCTTTAACAAAAATACTTTTGCCTCAAAATTACTTTTTTACTTAAAAACCAATTAACCATGGACTAAGTTGACTCAGGGATCTTAGTTTAGGTAATTGTTTTTTGAGTCCGATACTAAGTTCTGGACCAGTTCTTTAAAGTTCCCCATGTCAAAATGCACCAATGATGGGCTGGAAAAGCAGGAGGAGAAAAATAGTGAAACAATTAGATAATCCATACATGTTTGATGTGTGTCAAGAAAAACAAGCTAACTGAAATTTTATACTGGCAAATGGCAATTTCCTACATGTACTAATCGAGCACCTTTTTCTTTATATATATAAAATTCCGTGAACCTTTTTCATTCATTCATACTTCAATTATCTTAAATGGAACCGTTAACGAGATTTGGCAGCACAAGACACGTACCTTCTTATGTAAAATGAAATTGTGAAAACCCACAGCAATCATCGAATCAATGCAATTGCAAACCTATCATAGGGTGACCATCACCAACGGCTACAATGCCCCATGGTATTTACCTTGTTTTTTTGTTACCCTATGGAATGGAACGATTCTTTACTACGCATACAATCCCATACGATTCTTTTACATGCTCAAGTGTCTTATTCCAACGGTTAAGATAAATTAATCTAACAGTTCAAATTTAACTGCATTGTCACATGTCATAACTCAAAATCTTTGACCTGGGATAACTGAATGCTACACTACACGCAGGGTGTGGTACAATTTTCCAAATAAGATGAGCTAGCCAAATCAGTAACTTCTTTTCTCCTCTATTTCTTTTTTGCTTTTCCCAATTACATAAGGAAAACTAATATATCATTGCAAAACCGAGAAAAGTGATGACCTAGTAATGCAAAAGCTCCAGCCATCGTGAAATATTCCTAGGTCCGGACTTAAATGGAACTGTGAATCTGGTGCAATGTTATCCTCATTAACTCAGTCACCTTCAAGTTCAGCACCAAATTGCTCCAGCCGAATGGCATCTTCTTCCAGATCCCGGACTAAGGCATGGTTAACCGAACCATCATCTTCACTGGCATGTATCTGTCTACCACCAAACCTGATAAAATAAATGAGGAAAATAATGGCTAGAGTTGATATACAAAAGAAAAGGTAAATGAAGATACATATGAAAAGTAAAGGAGAAAAGAAAAGGTAAAAACAACTGCAAAAATGACAAGAAAAGATTCTCATAGGAAACTATAATCTAATCACTTATTAAAGAGCTTGCAAGTGCAAGGTGATTCCAAGAGAAAGCCTAACTACACAACATGGGGTCTTAATCCTTGATGTCCGTTTTAAGAACTGAAAACAAAAATCAAAGAATCAAATAGTGGCAGCTTAAGGGAGATAAACATTTGACTTTTAAGAAGAAAATTATAGAGGAAGATAATTAGGAATCACAAAGTAGTGCTAATCTCATTTGGGATAAGGTGTTTAAGAAGATTGCTAAACCAATCTTAGGAGAATCAAAAGGTTTTGGATTGAGCGATAAGGAATCTCGGCGGTGGAATGGAAGTGTTTAAAAAAAGGTAAGAAATAAAAAGGATGTTTTAAGACTTTATCCAGGTGTAATAATGCTAAAAATTGAACAACTTATCATAAGACTAAATAAGTGTCATATGACTTTACCCAGGTGTCATAAGACTTAAATTAATTTGCAAAAGAAAAAAGATTGAATCATATAATTAAACGAAATTATATGGTTTTTTTTTATAACCACCTACTGAATTATACGATTCTTTCATAACCACCTCAGTTTCTGCCCCTGAAACACTGTATGTTTCAACTATTTTAATAGTACCTTTCCTAGCTGACGATGAATGTCTAAAATCAGATTTGGAGATGGTCAATTACAGAAAGTCATCAGGCCAAGGTCGAGCATGATGCTTATAAGATGCAGTAAGTTGCTACTACATGAAGGTTATGCATATAACAAGAAGAAAATGGACAAAACATAGATATAATTACCATCTTCCATTCATCAATTCTATGCACTTTTGGGCATCCTTCCTATCCTTGAATCTTACCAAAACAACTCCCTGAGGATGATTCTCACATATCTACAAGAGAAAACAAGCAGTAAACATGAAAAAGCAGAGACAAAATTAGGGAACACAAATACAATAGTTGCATGAATAAGATAGGTATGAGTAGATTAGTAACACTACTACAGTACACACTCAGGATACAACAAAATTTCTAAAAACTAGGGCAAGGGTATGGGAATATATATTACACAAAATTATGGAAATATATAAATCAAGTAAATGAATTCGAAGATATATATAATTTGCATGAGAAAATGTAAATGAAGTAGAAGGTATATACAATTTCCAAGTAAATTCTGTCGACAGCTGTCATAACATAATGTAATCAAGTCATAACTCAGTCGAAGCAGTGTTACAAGGACACAGACTACATATTCTACTAGCTTGGACCTCTCAAACTATAGGCATGGACAAGAATAGTACAATATTTGCAAGGCTAAAGTATATTTTTGGTACCTTATATTTTTACAAAAATTCATTTTGGTCTTTTTATCTTTTTTAAAAAATAATTTTGATCCTTTATCTCTCAAATTTGGGTCAATGTTGCCCTTTTGAAACAGTGATCGTTTTCAACTTTGGGGCATAGTTTTGATTTATTGATTTAAGTTATGAAACTTGTTCCATTAGATTTACCTACCTACATGACAGTTATGGAACCCAACTAATGTTCTAACCAAAAACGCCACTAAATTAAAATTTATAACAAATAAATATTTTAAAATATAAATTATATTATAATTAAAATTTGTAATAAATAAATATTTTTTAATATATAAATTATATGTTGGATTTACAATAAATAATTTATACTGTCCTACAAGGTTATTTTTAACTATTGACAATTTCTTTTAAGAAAATATTGAAATTCGATTTAAAAATAAAAAAGAAAATGATAAATTGAAAGAGACAAATGGTTAAGAAAATCAAGTATAGATAAAGATAAAAAGAAAGTGGTTTGAGATAGTCGAAAAAGAAATTTTTTGAGCTAGTACTAAATCAAATTAAATTTGAAAGGAATAAAAAATATATTAAACGATCAATTTATGATCTTAGGACATGATGTGGCTTAATGAGAGTGATAACTCCTAAAAACGCTTTCATTTAAGAAAAACTTCTAACAATGCTTTTGTTGAAGAATAAATCCTAAAATCACTAGTTCAAGATGACAAGGGAAACTTTATATGTTCATAAAATTTAATAATAGAGGCTTCAAGAGTTGTATGATAAATTGATAATATATATAGAACTTTTCTCCCGAAAAGCTATAAGCTTCATGGAGAATTAGACCCGTTATTATCTCTATGTTCCAGACGGTCCCTTTTTAGTTTTTTTCCTCTTCATTTTTCCCCTTCTTTTCTTTTCTTATTTCCCCTTTTTCTTCCTTTTTTTTTCAACTTCCTCGTATCTATCATTGGATTCATCTACCACCGACCCCAATTAACTTAGGTTAAAAGTGTTGTTGATGTTGATGTTGTATATAAAACTTTTCTCCCCTCATTTTAAAACACTCCTAAACAAGGGCTAAGTTCACTTAAAACCTTCACCTCCCAAATCCACCATCCAAACATAGCCTTAGGCACACCTTTAACATCACAGATTTAGTAAGGACTATACGAATTATAGAAGCAAAGGAAAAACAAACATAGAAGTATTTTTCACTTAATTGATTTAACTGGTAACAAAATATTTATTAGAAAGGGAAAAAAAAAGATGGAAAAAGAAAAAAATAGCAATTCTATTCATTTTTTAAGGCATATAGATCAACTACCTTGACTGAATCTACAGCACCAAGCTTTGTACACTCCTCTCTAACATCTTCTTCTAGTTCTAAATGAAGATTTTCATCAGCCTGCATAGATTGGGTAATGTCAGCAAATGTCCAACATGAGAAATAGCAGCACCAAATTGTAATTCCTGAGAGAGCAAATTTTAGTTCGACAGTCGTATGAGAAAAGCAGGAATCCTATCATAGTTATTAAAAATGTACCAAGCATAACTCAAATTCAAAAGTTAACTAAGGGGAGAGATTGCCTGGCCCCATCAGGAGTATTTTGGCCATATTCCTAGCCAATATGGGACATCTAAACACACATGCGCACACACTCAGAACTGCACATTTGGAGTGTGAAGTTTGCAAGACAAGACATCTACAAGGCCCAACATCGAGACTAGATGCTCCAATACCATATTAGAAATGGATCAATTCTAACTCATCCCTAAAAACTAGGTCATTGGGGAGAATGGCGCAAGCCTTGTGTAAGAAATATTTGGTCATATTTCTAGCTCATGTGGAACATCACAATAATAATCATTACCATCACAATAGAAGACAAAAAGATTAATTGTGATCACATAAAGTACTTATTCTAAGTATGTATGTTAGAACTTTTAAAAATGTATAAAACTTCAATAGCAGCTTGTTTCTGTGGTCTATATAACCATGTCCAAAACGATGGGCAGGTATGGCCACTTTTATAGCAAGTTTCTAGTGTGATAATTGTATCAAGAAAACAAGCAAAATTAAGTAACACCAACCCTCATTTCAGCTGGAGTGAACATATAACGAAGGATAATAGTTGCTGGAATTGAAACTTTTGCATCATCACGACCACCTGAGCATACAATGAGAAACACATGACTATCAGGGATGCATGCTAAACAAAACAAGAAATTAACTATGAAAATGAATCTAAAAATCTCAAGTCAACCAAAATAATCTAAACTTCTCACACTACTGAGATTGAAAAGGATTTTGAATATGACGTGTGAGCATAGCATGCTTTCTAGATCCACCATCATCAAAAGCAGACAAGACAACAGAATACATTCTAGTAATAAAAAACTTAAACGGTTCTCAAAATTTGCAATGGCTCCACTATTCAAAGAATACTATATTACAGACTTCACTGAGACATCAATTAGTTAGCTCCAAAATGCACTCAGTAGTTATTTCATTACTTTGATCCTGAATTTTCTTCTAAGATAAAGGCTTCACAAACTCAAATATAACTAATAAATTGGTTCTATGACATATGGTCAAGTTGTTTTTATCTATTTCTAGCATAGTTATTACAATCTTTCAATTCACGATTTGAATCCTACAATTTGGCTACCTAGCAGTTCATATCATATGATAAATCTCAAATGACTTTGTATCTTACAACACATGAATGATTTTGTACAATTTCGGATCATTGATAATTTGATATGAATGACACAATTCTTTTCTTTTCTTTCACCAATTCTCATGAAAAAAATTGACAAGTCATATAAGTTTAAATTGTTAAATGATAAGGAATTGAAGGGGCGTTGTACCAAAAAAAAAAGGAATTGAAGGGGCACTGTGCCAAAAAAAAGGAATTGAAGGGGCATTAGTGCCTATTTGATTATTCCACTACTTTATTTGTCACACACTAATTTAATGCATGCACTCTATTTTGGCTATTTCTTGCTTCCTTTCCATTCTTCTAAAATAAAGGCTTCACAAACTCAGATATAACTAATAATTTTGTTTTATATGACTTATTGTTAAGTTGTTTTATCTCTTTCTAGTTTAAAAATATTAAATCGAAAACAATATATCATCTATGAGATATTTGAAGTGATTTTTTATTGTCTCCAAATCTTATGATTTGATACAAATTATGATTCAAAATTCAAAAATTAGCTTGGTGACTCACAATTTGAATCTCAATTCAATAACCTTTCTCAGTACACGACAAAGAATCTATTGACACAAGGAAAGACTTGACCCACTTACACCATCTAGAAATTTCTTGTAAAGATATTTCCATAAGGTAAATCAATATTGCATTTTAATTAAAAATAAATAAATGAAAAGGGGAAAATTAGGCTAAATCAAAGATTGAACAGGGAATCATATTCCAGAAACATCAACTTGAAAATTTTAGGAGACCAAACATACCCCATCCAAGCATTTTGTCTTCCACCTTTTTCAATTTCTTTTTCTTTTTACTGTCTACTTGCTTGGATACAAATTTGTCTCCTGCATATTAAAGAAAGCTCCATCAAGCAACAGCATGCATAATAAATACTAAATTATTAATTTAATACATGGATTTCCAGAAGTTGCCATAGGAAATATTAAGAATCCAATAACAGTTACCTTTCTGCTCAAATTTAGCCTGGCTGACAGACATAGGAATCTTGCCACCAGGGCGAAGAGGTGCTCCATCGAAAATTTGAATTGCCAAAGCCACAGAAGGTTCCTAGTAAACGCAAACATAATTGAAACCCTGTTACATCCACAACTACATGTCACAGGCAGAACAATAAGGGAAACAGTTACCTTAAGATATGTAACCAAAGCATCTCCCTTTTTCCTTCCTGTCTCTTTATCAACATAGAGCTTCACACGAGGCCTTTTGGTTTCGGGGTCCTATTATAACCATGATCATGGATTCATAAGAAGCCAGTGTGAGTCACGATACCCTCAGAAACTTGTAAAAGTTGCTAGGCCCTTGTGATTCACTTATGGTTAGGACATTGGCACGTGCATGTGCCCAGAAAAGGGAAAGACAGGCCCACCAAATTTTGATCACAAATACAAGGCTTACTATCAAAACCCGCATGATGGCATTAAAAAGGACAAACATGATATGCAACATACTTTGCTCTTCCATGTGTAGAAATGTTAATTCATACATACTTTTGGCAGTATTGAAGAGCTAGTGTATCATTAATTTATAGAGTGCCAACAGTGTTTTCCTTCCCCATATATATAACATGTTTAAGACACTTCCAACCATAAAAAACTAATATAAGACATGAATTATAGCTCAAATGTTTATAGTTTTACAATTTACAATTGAATAGATAATATATAATACAGGAATAGAATATACCTCCTTTATAATTCCACATTTGGAAAACACCTCCACAATCTGCAATACATTACACATGTCATGTTAATTATTGCAACAAAAACTAGATTCAGGCAAATTGAGCGAAAAGTTGATACTTACTTCATCAGTGTTAACATCCTCAGGCAACCCAGTGACATAAACATGCGTGTTGTTCTTTAATTCAAACCAACTATCAGGGGGTTTATTAGCTTCCTGAAACAGAATGAGATCAATAGAGGTGCTGTTTGTATCCCAAAAGAGGTACTCATTTCCAAGTCAAACCAAGAAATAAGAAAACGGAACAGGGTGAAACCATTGATAGATAAGATGGAAAGAAAAGGCGCACCTTCTTGTCAGTTTGTTGATCTGAAAGCTTCCTTTTTCCACCTGATATCACATTGGTATTATTTGCTTCTTCCTTTAAGGGAGGCACAGAAACACTCAATTTTGGACTATCTTCAAACTTTTCAGAGGCATCAGAATTAGGTATTGTTGGAAAAACTTCCTCTTCTTCCAAGAAGGTCATCTCTTCAACCCCATAAGGCTTAGTGCTGCCAGTTGGATAATCCTATGACACAACAACTTCATTAATCACACTAAAAAAATTCAATTAAAAATGCATTCAAGAAACAATCAACAATCTTGGCCCAAGGAATAAATACAAAGGCATCACTGAGATTTATAGGAATACACGCAAACACAAATAAGTATAACAGCCCTCAAGGTTGAAAAGACAACATTCTAATTTCTGGGGACTATAATGAGAAGGGAAATGAAAACACCACATAATTCACAGGAAATAAATGTGACCGGCAGAAACCAAACCAGAAAGAGAACTAGAGAAGTAATCATATCCAAGTCAAAAGAAAAAAAACTAAAAGAGTATCCAGAACAGAAACACTTCAGCTTAATTCAGTTTGGTAGAATATTTAGATTTAACACTTCATAAAAATTAAAACTTGTTAATGTATTAAAAAACAAACAAAATAATTTACACTTGAGAAACACTTATTCATCTTGTATAGGGAGGAGGTTCTCAAGAAATTTAAAGAAAGAGGAAGTATTGATTCCCTATGAATTAAAAGAATCCTAGAACTTGCCTTTAAGATCTAGTACCTAACAGAAGCCATGAAAATTCAATACCTAGCAGCATTGTGATTAATGAACATCAGCCACAATCTACATCAATGAATCACTGAATAGATTCAAAGGAAAGATGAAAGGTGCACACATAATTATTTAACTCTTGTGTTTGACAAAAAAACATATACACAGTAAATCTCACAAGTAACTGCAACTCCTCCGAATAAGTAATTCTTATGTTATCCATTAAAATTTTAATTATAAAATTGATAGTAAAATAAATTCATTCATATGATTTGGGCATACATTTCCTTACAGATTGTTTCAGATTCCATTAGAGCCTTATAGTTCGTGCCCGTTTAGTTTAATTTTTTTATAATTGATTTTGGAAGTTTACACTTGCATTAATATTCTCAACCAACATCGCATGTGGAAGTGCCAAATTACCAAACACGGTGTACCTATTTATTTTGGAAGTGAACAGTATCAAATTGACAAATTAATATTCTATTTTTTCCATTTATTGGGATAACATATAATCCCATCGGGTATGGCAGAAGCTTCTTTTTTTTGCTTCTGCCCAAGGGGGATTGTGTGTGCTATATGAAGAATAAGTTCTGCTGGATGCCAAACATGAACTATTACAGCAATATTTGATTATTGGGATTCATTGCCCATTTGGCTTGTGCAGAGTCTAAAACAAAAGAACCTATTGTTTTCAAAGCAATGTGTTATTAAGTCATCTCTTTCAGATGTCAATGTTGTTAACAGGCCATAATAATAGGCTCAAAAAAGGAAACAAATACAACTAATCAGTTCGACAAATGTAAAATCAGCACTATGAAACCACATAAGCCTCAAAAAAACAGTTCAAATTTTAAGGAGTGACAACTTGATTAAAGCTAATTTAAAATACTGGGCATCAAATTTTAGTTAAGCCTTTAGCCTTTTTTTTTTTGCTCAGCAAAGACAATATATATATATATATATATATATATATATATATATATATATATAAGGGACTAAACATACAAGTATAACGTATAAACAAATTATCTTCATGATTTCATTTAATCATAATATAACAGAACATCACTGGCCACACAAAGTATGAGATTAAAAAAAAAATGATGATGATGATGATAATAGCGACACATGCCATGCACCAACCTGGGGAACCCAAGCCCTAAGACTCCTATCCCACTTATATACAGTTCCATCATCATCAGTAAATTCTTCTTCACCCTCAGGTGGCGTCGAAGGTCTCTCAAAATATTCTCCTGCCCCAGTACCGCCAACATTGCCAGATAAGGATCCAAATTCTGAACCTTCCACCTGTGCCTCCGCCTCCTGAATCTCCTTTTGCCATCTTTCAAACTCGTCAACATCAGGAGCAGACACTACATAACAGGTCAGTCTCTAAGCTCCACAAACAACAAGAACAACAAATACAAATAATAATAATGATAATAATAATAATAATAATGGAAAATGAGGCCAAGCCTTGACATAGCGGTAAAGATGTGTCTTGATGACTTGTTGGTCATGAGTTTCAATCCGAAAACAATCTTTTTGTATATGCAAGGGTAACATTGCGTACAATATCTCTCTCCCTTACCTGCGCATAGCTGTGGAGTCTCTGGGCAATGGGGTACATAGTTTTTAATAATAATAATGGAAAATCCTAAGTGAAAGAAGAAAAGTCATACCAGTAGTTGAAGAATCAGGTCCGTGCTGGTTAATTTGAGCCCACAGGTCAGAAACCGAGGACAAGGGCTGCCACTCACTCCTTCCTTCAGACCACACAAACGTATTTTCGGAGAGGTATCCATTCAAGAAATGCTCTATCCACACCAATTTCCATGTAAATATGACAAATAGAGGTTTCAATTTCAACATAAAACAAATGTGCTCAAAGTCTGAAACAGTGCAGCCTCGGAATTCATTTAATTAATTGGGGAACAAACAACAAAAATCAAAATATACAATACCTAGCCCTAGCTCCACTCCACTTTGTTCATTCAAAAAATAAAAAGTCAGTTTCAAATAACTCAACTCACCGCGCAACTCAGAGAAGGCGTAAGGGCCAACCTGTTGTTGATCCCCGCCAAGAACGTACCATCCAACTTCAGTAACCTTTACAGCTGCGAAACCAAATTATTATTGAAACGAAATCGAATAAGGAGCTTAGTCAAATTAATTGAACTAATCGTTTTAATTTTTACTTCTGCGAACTGAAGTTGAGAAATGCTAAAAGGTGAACGGAAACAAGTGTGCATCCATGAGTACCTTGCGCTTGCGGTGGTGGGTGGTGGCTCTCGTCACCATTTTGCGAAGTCATCGATTTTTGGCACAATTTCGCGGTTTCTGCGTTTCTGCTTTTCTGCTTTTCTGCTTTTCTGCTGTCTGTATAATACAGTACAAGATTACGGTACAAATGACAATCTCTAGAAAGAACATAGAACCTGGGTTTAGGAAATGGGAAATGCGAAAAGGAAATGGGAAATAAGAAAAGGAAATGGGAGAATCAATTTAATTGGGAGAATCAATAATAACAATTACAAAATTGCTTTCTGAAATTGGAAAAAAATTGGAAAACCGAATGTAACCAAAAAAGATAATTAGAAAGCCAAATCAAATAAGAAAAAATTTTGTTTCTAAAATTGAACTTTTTCTAAAAAAAATATTGAAATAAATATTAGGAACGAAATATAACAATATAAATGTAAATGGATAAATTTTATTAAAAAAAGATATATGATTTTTTTAATATTGACGTGACTTTATATTTTGATTATTTATATAATTGTTTAAATTTATAATTCTTACTTCTTTTAAATTAATTATCCATGTAGCATAAATACCTATAGATCACAAATAAATATATTAAATACCATTGTATTAAATTTAGAAAAAA